>CAUYLG010044813.1:0-18956 GCA_963573385.1 Cacajao melanocephalus
TATTCCATGGTGTATATGTGCCACATTTTCCCTGTCCAGTCTATCATCGATGGGCATTTGGGTTGGTTCCAGGTCTTTGCTATTGTAAACAGTGCTGCAATGAACATTCGTGTGCATGTGTCCTTATAGTAGAACAATTTATAATCCTTTGGATATATGCCCAGTAATGGGATTGCTGGGAACCCTGTAATTTTGATTGGTTCTCTTAGTTGATCATTTTTATTCTAGTAAGAATGATGTAATTGAAAACTTTGTGTAATGAACTATATAAATCTTTGCAAGAGTTTTAAGTAAAATCAGATAAGGATCATAGCATGTTTCTTTTCTCCCCTCCGCTTGACAGAATAATTGAAATCTTATGAGTCTACAAGCTTTCTTATTTAGAAAAATGATCAGGGTTGGGCGTGGTGGCTCACACCTGTAATCCCAGCACTTTGGAAGGTTGAGGTGGGCAGATCATGAGGTCAGGAGTTCGAGACCAGCCTGGCCAAGATAGTGAAACCCCATCTCTACTAAAAATACAAAAATTAGCCAGGTGTGGTGGCGCACACCTGTAATCTCAGCTACTAGGGAGGCTGAGGCAGGAGAATTGCTTGAAACTGGGAGGTGGAGGTTGCAGTGAGCAAAGATCACACCACTGCACTCTAGGCTGGGTGACAGAGCAAGACTCCATCTCAAAAGAAAATGATCAGTAATGATATAGCAGTAAGTGTCGAATTTAAACTCCTGCTAAAACAATAAAGCTGAAAAAATATACAGAAGAATTATTCTTAGGCACTGGATGTCAATCATTACAGAACTATGATCCTTGACAGAAAGGAAGCAAAGCAGTTAAACCCCACATTCATCCTGGGTTTTTCCATGAAGATGTTTTTCAATCTGCTATCCAGGAAAAAGAAGTCCAAGGAGAGACAGGAAGAAATAGAGGTAGGAGTTAGGAGATGCTAAGACTGCAGGAATCTGGAAGGGTGGAAGGGAGAGTAACAGTAGGAAACCACTCGGAAAATATACAGTCATGTGTTGCTTAATCACAGGGATAAATTCTGAGAAATGAGTCATTAGGCAATTTTTTCATTGCACAAACATCATAGATGGTTTAGCCTACTACACACCTAGACTATATGGTACAGCCTATTGCCCCTAGGCTACAAAGCTGTACAGCATGTTACTGTACTGAATACTGTAGACAACTGTAACACAACAGTAATTTAAATATTTGCATGTTGAAACATATCTAAAATAGAAAAGGTACAGTCAAATGCAGTATAAAAGATTTTAAATGGTACAGGTATATAGGGCACTTACCATGAATGGAGCTTACATACCCAAAAGTTGCTCTGGGTGAATCAGCAAATGAGTGGTGAGTAAATGTGAAGGCCTAGGACATTACAGTATACTACTGTAGACTTTATAAATGTTGTACACTTAGGCCACACTGGAATTATTTTTTTTTTTCTTCAAAAATAATGTTAGCTTACTGTAACTTTTCACTTTATGCACTTACATTTTCTTAACTTTTTGAGTCTTTTTTAATAACACTACACTTAAACACATTCTATAGCTGTAGAAAAGTATTTTCATATTCTTATTCTATAAGCTTTTTTCTATTTTTAAAATTTTTAATTTATTTTTTACTTTTTAAACGTTTTTGTTAAAAACAGACAGAAACACACACATTAGCCTAGGGCTACACAGGGTCAAGATTGTCAATATCACTGCCTTCTACCTCCACCTCTCATCGCACTGGAAGTTCTTCAGGGACAATAGCACACACGGAGCTGTCATCTCCTATGACAACAATGTCTTCTGGAACACCTCCTGAGGAACTGACCTGAGGCTGTTTTACAGCTACCTTTTTTTAATACAAGTAGAAGGAGCACACTCTTTAGAAGAGGTGACACCCCAATAGCAAGGAATACACCTGATATGGTTTGGCTCTGTGTCCCCACCAAATCTCATGTTAAAATGCAATCCCCAGTGTCAGAGGTGGGGGCCCAGTGGGAGGTGATTGGGTCATGGTTTCTCATGAATGGTTTAGCACCATCCGCCTTGGTACTATCCTCACCAGAGTGAGTGAGTTCTCATGATATCTGGTTGCTTAAAAGTGTGCAGCACCTCCTCCCTCTCTCTCCCTCTCTCTCTCTCTCTCTCTCTCTCCTGTTTTCACCATCTGAAATGTCTAACATCCCCTTTGCCTTCTTCAAATGATTGGAAGTTTCCTGAGGCCTCCCCAGAAGCGGAAGCTGCTATGCTTCCTGTACAGCCTGCAGAATCATGAGCCAACAAAATTTCTTTTCTTTATAAATTACCCAGTGTCAGATATTTCTTTATAGCAATGCAAGAATGAACTGATACAACAAGTAATCCCCAAATTTTGTTTTTTAACTCCTTCAGTGTACTAGGCTAGACTGGTAAAGTGTCCAGTAAAAGGAACCATGGCTCATGGAGGAGGTGATTGATTTGAGGCTGAGTCAGAGAAAATACAAGTTAATCCTGGAACAAATTGTGATGTCAGAAAATGCTCAAAGAGGATAACAACATGTGAAAAGGGCATAGGAGCTAATCTGAAAGCGCTCCTACCAAAGTTATTTGAGCAAGAAGGTAAAGAAAAATAGTATTGGATCATAAACCAAGGAATAAAATAAATATTGTTGGGCCTATACTGATATAAATACATAACTGAATAAATAAATAAATGGAGTAGAAGAGATAATCTTCCTTAAGGAATCATTCCAATTAATAAATGTAGAAACAATAAGGGTAATAGAAAAGCACTATTAGAATACCACAATAATCTCTACAAGCATCATTGACTAATGGATGCTAAATTAGTAGGTGAAAGTGTAAGGAGAAACACAGTATTTGCATCATCTAAAAATATCCCCCGCAAAGAAATATCTATAATTAAAAAGAAAAGAATAATCACTTTAAAGTGGAGAAATCTGAAAAGCACCATCTTAGCAAAATGATCAAGGTTAGCATCACCACTAATAAGACAGATCATTCTCATTTATTCTCTGATATGTTACACATCATCTCTGTGTAATTCTTTTCAATAATATATAACTTCAACCTAATCATGAGAAGACATCAGAAAAATTCAAATTGAAGGACACTATACATGACCAATCAATGTTTTTCAAAAGTCTCAAGGTCATGAAAGACAAGGAAAAACTGAAGAATTGTCACAGTTTAGGGAAAACTAAAGAGAACTGATAACTAACTGTAATGCAGGATCCTGGATTAGCGCCTGACAGAAAAAGGACATTAGCGGTAAAACTTGTAAAATATGAATAGAGTCTATAGTTAATTAATAATGTATCAATTTATTAGTTTTATTAGTTGTGCTACACAGTTATGGAAGATGTTAACATTAAAGAAAGCTATGTAAAGGGCACGCTGTATTCTCAACATGGGTAATATCACCTCCAAGAGATGAAAACTGGATCTTGAGGGGAGCAAAAAAAACCTTAATCTTTTTATTTTGTTTTATTTTTATTTATTTGTTTATTTGAGACGGAGTCTCACTCTGTCACCCAAGAGCGATCTTGACTCACTGCAACCTCCACCTCCTGGGTTCAAGTGATTCTCCTGCCTCAGCCTCTCGAGTAGCTAGGACTACAGGTGTGTGCCACTATGCCCGGCTAATTTTTTGAATTTTTAAAAAAATCTCAGACCTATGTGAGAATTCTCACTTTTTTATGTGCAAAGCACAGATATGTACAATATATAAACAGACATACTGAACATCTGTAGTATTAAAATTTCATGGAGAGAGAGAGAGAGAGAAGCAGTTAGGGAAAAATGACTTCTTAGGGGGATGTTGTATATAATTTAGGTGTTCCATATATGGTCATGTGTCACATAACTACAAGTCAGTCAATGAGGGATCATTTAAACAACGGAGGTCCCAGGAGATTATAATATTATATTTTTACTGTATCTTTTCTATGTTTAGATATACAAATATTTACCATTGTATTAAGTAGCCCGTATCATCTAGGTTTGTGTAAGTACACTATATGATGTTCACACAATTACTAAATTGTCTAGTGTCTCATTTCTGAGAATGTATCTTCATTGTTAACCAACACATCACTGTAATTCAAGTCTGTTTCATTTAAGTTAATGCCATCTACATGTTTTTATTACAATAACTTACATAAACCATCAAGTGTCAGTGAGTGGAGCAGAAACTCTCAATTCCTTTGTTTAGAGCATTCAGAAAACCAGCCAAGTGAAGAAAAATAGAGCTAAAAAACATGTTTAGCTCCTGTCTCTCTGTGTTTCAGTCATAATCAATTGTCTCGATGCCTTATAGTTCCTTCTACCTTGGACATTTGCTAATAATATTTCTTTTTCCAGAAATACTCTCCCCAGCTCATTTTACTTGTGTAACACCTGCCCAAGAATACATTTCAAGTCAAATATGCCTCCCTCCATGAAAACGTTCGTAGCCACTTAGTCCAGATTAACTGTCAAGCGCCCTTATTACACAACCTTAGAGCTTCCTGTGCTGCCTCTCCTTTGCTTTTATGGGGTACAGTGTGATGTTCTGATACACATATTCTGTGGGAAATGATCATATTTTCTGTATTGCCTTTCAGGGTCAGCAAAGCCCCTCCCAGGGCCAGCTGATTCCTAGAGATAGCAACTGACTCCCCTGTGAGCTGCCATTTATATGCAAATCAACCAATCCAGAACCCAGATTCACCAACTACCTCCTTTATTGAGCTCTTACAAGTTGAACTAATATTCTTCTGCCCTTATCACTGCAGGACCAGATACCAGACAGCTCCTATACCTCAGAGCCCCATGAAATCATTCAAACTAGCCAATCTTAAACAAACCTCTTCTGCTTACTCTGCCTAGCCCATTTCTCCCAACAAAAACCACGATAAAGGCTCTCACTTATGCTTTTTCACCCTCACTCCTTCCTACTCCTGACCTAAGACCTTGGTGCTTCCCCATGTGGCCAGCTGGCCCTTCCCCATATGCCCCCTCGTCCTGGGAGTGATGAGAAAACATTGTCTTTTCAATGGCAACCATCTCCTGATCTGGTTGGCTTCACCATGCCTGAACAAAAACAAAATCGCAAGTACTTTTTTTTTTTTTTTTGAGATGGAGCCTCACTCTGTCACCAGGCTGGAGTGCAGTGGCATGATCTCGGCTCACTGTAAACTCTACCTCCCAGGTTCAAGTCATTCTCCTGCCTCAGCCTCCTGAGTAGCTAGTACTACAGGTGCGCACCACCATGCCCAGCTAATTTTTGTATTTTTAGTAGAGACAGGGTTTCACCATGCTGGCCACGATGGTCTTGATTTCTTGACCTCATAACCCGCCCCACTTGGCTTCCCAAAGTTCTGGGATTACAGGCATGAGCCACCACGCCCCACCACAAGTACATCTTAAAACAGGAAGATTCCTTACCCACCCAGAGCACAGCTGACACCAGGTATTTACCTAATGCTTTAAGGGTGACAGAAGCAACAGAAGCCAGAGTGGCCTGCACAGCCAATATAAGAAGTCATTCTTGGAGCCCACATGATGGGATCTAATCCCAGGGCCTAATCCAGCCCAGCAGACATCCAGGTTGTGGGAAGCAGCTTAACCCCTATCCACAAGACTCTCTGGCCTCCCAACTTTTCCATGACCTGGCCCCCAGTTCTTATTCTTTTTTCTTTTTTTGAGACAGAGTCCTACTTTGTCACCCAGGCTGGAGTGCAGTGGCAAGAACATGGCTCAATACAGCCTTGACCTCACAGGCTCAAGGGATCCTCAAGCCTCAGCCTCCCAAGTAGCTGGGACTATGGGCACACACTACCATACTTCGTTAATTTTTGTATTTTTTGTGGAGACGGGGGTCTCCTCATGTTGCCCAGGCTGGTCTTAAACTCCTGAGCTCAAGTGATCTGCCCAACTCAGCCTCCCAAAGTGCTGGGATTACAGGCATGAGTCACCACGCCTGGCCAGTGGCCCCCAATTCTTTTGGCTGAGTGAGAGAAGGGGACGCTCATTATTCACTCCAAGATGATCCATCATGGAAATATCCTTTGAGTACTCTTTTAAGTAGAAAACACTTTATCAAACTACAGAGTGACTTTCATGGCCCAGATGAAACAGTCATAATAGCTAATGCTATGATTTTCTAGTAGTTGAGCTCCTCATTATTAAATAGCACTATGTACAGAACCCCAAGATCCTAACCTAATTCCATATTTAGGAGAAAAAAGTTTATGTCATCCAGAGAACAGTCCTATTAAAGCCACATTATGTTCACTGTACTATAAAGATCATATAATAGGTTAACCAACTGCCCTGCATTTAGATTTTTTATGACTCCAGTATTTTCTCTGCAAAAAAAAAAAAAATAGATATTTTGTATTTGTTAATCTAAGGAATTCATTTTAGTAATTGTCTCAAAGTAAAGGAAGTCAAAGCCTCTATCTCCAGAATGATAAAACTGCCAGCCACTTCCAAACAGAAGTTCTCCCACTTACAAGGGAAATGAGAGTTCTGTCTTTACCAGGCACCCCTCTCAAGGGTAGAGACTTGAAGTTAACCTTAGTGATTCTGAGGAAACCACCACAAGGTTCTCTATAGTAGTTACAGAAAATCCACTGGACTTGAAGGCACAGAAGCCCTCATCCATCTGAGTGCAAGCATTATGTGGAGAAATGAGCTCTGCTCTGTGCTTGCAGAGGTAGTGGATCTGGTAGCTGAGTCAATGCCTCTACACACCTGCTGCTTCTTGGGAGCGCTATGGTGTCTATATCTCAGTACCGGTTAGATTCCTTCTACGTGTAATCACTAGCTCTCTGGTGTTGCCACTGGGTCACTGTAGCAGGTAACACAGAGCTGAATGGAAACAAGTGCAGGAGGGGCATGCCGGCATGCCAGAGGAGGAGCTGGGAAAGGACGCGTTTCTCCTGCCAGAGGAGGAGCTGGGTAAGGATGCGTGTCTCCTGCCAGAGGAGGAGCTGGGAAAGGACACGTGTCTCCTGCCAGAGGAGGAGCTGGAAAAGGACTTGCAGTGGTGATATCCCAGACTTGGGGTTGATAGAGACTGAAACGCCAAGAGGAGTTTTGTGTCAGCCCATCATATCCTGGTGTAATTGAATTGTTAATGTGGAAGGGTCAGCCCAGTGGCCTTTAAAGCAGATGTGCCTACCCCATGAGAGTTCCCAAGATGTTTCACTAAGGTTCAGGAAGATGAGGTATAAGACTTTCCTTTTGCCAGGTGCAGTGGCTCAAGCCTGTCATCCCAGCACTTTGGGAGGCCAAGGTGGGCAGATCATGAGGTCAGGAGATCAAGACCATCCTGGCTAACACGGTGAAGCCCCATCTCTACTAAAGATACAAAAAATTAGCCGGGCACGGTGGCACGTGCCTATAGTCCCAGTTACTCAGGAGGCTGAGACAGGAGAATCGCTTGAACCCGGGAGGCAGAGGTTGCAGTGAGCCGAGATTGTACCACTGTACTCTAGCCCGGCAACAGAGGGAGACTGTCTCAAGAAAAAAAAAGAAAGTCTTTTCTTTTTATATGTGTTATCTAAAACAATGAGATTGTTACATTTAACATTTAATGCCTGCATTGGTTCTGCCACCCTCACTCAGTGCAGGTTAGCTAGCCCTTGCCCTGAACCATAGACAGGCATCTGAGGGCCTTCACTTGTCCCTTTGCTCTCAGTATACTGAAAATTATTGCAGATTGAGCCTGGTGAGTGAATTTGTTGATTATGTCTTTTTGTTTTTAGCTGCTTTCGCTGAACTTATTCTTTCATAAGGAACCAATGAATGACTTAAGATTTTAAGATCGTACTAGTAGTAATATAAGCCCAAATTAATTTTTTAATAGGCAGAGCTAACTCTGCCCTTACTATTAGGAAGATCTTTTTGTTAAATTAACAAAGAGGAGGAAAAACTAGATTTGACATTGAACTCAATTACTCTCATTAAAAATATGACTGATATTTTTAGTGAGAACAAATAATTTTATACCATTCATAGAAATTATTTTAAAATATTGCTTAGTTCATTTTCAGCTCATCTTTTTAAGTTCAATTTTTTTAACCTTAAAGTAAAAGTGTATTAGTTAAAAAGAATAATGCATCTCGTCCATAAAAATATGAAAGGCTTATGTCACACTTGAGTACTGGGCTCTGCCATTCACTAGCTGGGTGTAATCATAGGCTAATGTCTGGATCTCAGTTCTCTTCTCTGTAAAATGTGAATAATAGTCCCCACTTCACAGATTTTGTTGAGAAGACTTTTTTTGAGAATGCCTGGTACAGCTTAAGGATCTCAGAGTTTTGATTCCTGTCCCCATAAGGGGACAACTTTGAACAGTTTGGGCCAGTTATTTTGCTAGTTGTCCCTCAATATAGGTGTGGTCTGTAGTTCAATGCTGAGATGTGAGCACTAGAACAGATAGGAAGCACTTTTGATCAGGAGACTTTTTGCAGTGTTGCCAGAGACCAGCCTCCTCCATAGTGCAGACGTTCTATCAAGCTGCAAAAGGATGCCAGCCAGCCTGGAGTGGCTTCCCAGGGAAACGATATTCACCTGTATCTGCTTTCAGCAGCTGGTTGCACTTAGAAAGGAATTATTACATTCATGAAACGAATACTCAGAGAGCAGTGGACATGAAACCAACACACACAAAGAATCCAAATTGAATACCTCACTTTAAGCCTATAAGTTCATGTACATATCACTCTAATTGCCATGTATAATCCAAGAGCGACAGTTAAACATTTTTGGTGATTGCTTGGGAATTATCTGTAAAAGCTCTAGATTTTTAATTTTTGGTAACTTGGTGTACAAAGATTTTAGGTACTCATTTAAAATACTAGTAACTTAAGTAAACAAGACCTTGAATTTAAAAGGTGTATAATCATATTCAAGTATGAATTTGGATATGTGGGATCTAAAATGCAAGCATATTCCTTTGAAAACTGCATAATTGTAAGAAAATGGCAGACCAAACCCATACTGAGGGACATTTAGCAAAATAAGTGGCTTATGCTCTTCAACACCATCTAGGTCAAAACTGCCTCAGGTTTGGTTCCAGATTAAAGAAGGCTAAAGGGACAGAACCATACAGAGGTCATGTATGGTTCTCAATTGGCTCCTTGGACAGTTGATGAAATCTAGATATCTCCAGATTAGAAAACAGTCTTTTCTCAATATTATTTTTTTAATTTTAATTAAAATTAATTAGATATAAATATATATGTGTGTGTGTATATATACGTACATATATATACACACACACACATATATATAGACAGATACAGAGAGAAAAAAAGAATGATAAAGGAATTACGGTAAAACGGGAACATTTGGGTAATTTGGGTGCACCTGAAATTTTTGGTATTGTTTGCAACTTTCCTGAAAATCCGAAACAATTTTTGAAACCCGCTCACCAGCAAGTCTCCTAGTCACAGAACAGCATATCCACACACCTGGCAGCAGCCTGCTCTCTGCCACCCTGATTTATGTACAAAGCATTAAAAAGTCCTTTCCCCATTTTCCTGCTAGTACTGTAGGCCAAGTTCATTACTTGCCTCTGGGACACAGAATATTTTTTCCTTTCTCCTTCATCCACAGAACTGAAAACTCCCTGTTGTTTCTAAGATATTCTGTATCAGACAAAACATTAGCGTCTTTCTGCTTTAGGTTGTTGGTCTACAGGGGGCGAAACTCTAAGATTTGGGCTTTTTTGTTCCAGTAACATCCCCCACACATAAATCCAACCATATGAGGAAAAAAGTTGTTCCTAAAGCCGGGTGTGGTGGCTCACACCTGTAATCCAAGCACTTTGGAGGCCAAGGCAGGCAGATCACCTGAGGTCGGGAGTTCAAGACCAGCCTGACCAACATGGTGAAACCCCATCTTTAAAAAAGAAAAAAAAAGTTTTCCTAGATAAAAAGAAAAACTCGTTTTTAAATCATGACAAATAATAAAAAAGAAATAGAAAAAAAAGAAGAAGAAGCATGTACCACCATCCACCTAGCTCCAGGAATCTGGAGGAAATCTGAGTGAGGGCTTTGAATCTGAGGAAATCTGAGCGAGGGCTTTGAATCTGAGGAAATCTGAGCGAGGGCTTTGAATCTGAGGAAATCTGAGCGAGGGCTTTGAATCTGAGGAAATCTGAGCAAGGGCTCAGAGCCTCTCTTTGGGCTTAGACAATTCCCAAACATGGGCAGGAAAGTTCCATGAGGCCCCCGCCCACATCGGAATAAACGTGGTGTCATCTGTTCTTGTTTTCTCCATCCTTGCACGTCCTCCCAGTCTTAACTATTCTCACAGAAAGTTTTCCCTGGGATATAATGAAAGCCCCATACAAAAATGTACACTTGTCACTTAAAGATGAAAGTATAAAATGAAGTAAAATAAAAACCAATGGCGTCCTCTTACCTTCAAATAGCAGTTGTGTGAAACAGATTCCACGTCTGTACCAGGTCCCTGAGGGTTTGAGCCTATCTCAATGCATGCAGAATATATAGGGAGAGATTATAGATCTGGGTTTTTCATTACACAAGGTGTTTTTGATGAGTCCTCAGCCAAGATCCACTTAAAAACAAAAGCTACACAAAGACTACAAAAAGGCCACACAAAGTTTAAACAAAAGGCTAAAGAAACACCAAACAAAAGCCAAAGAAAGTTTTAACAAAGAGCGAAACAAAGACAAAACAAAGGCCAAACAAAGACAAAAACAAAGAGCAAAAGAAAATCTAAACAAAAGCTAAGCTAAGCTACACCCATATCACTCACACACACACACACACCCCCACCTTCACTCTATAGCCCCCCAACATTCATGTATTCCAGCGTCCCACCTCCCACAGAACCAACATCCCACGTGAAAACTCACCCCTCAAGGTTCATTCATTAAGGTTGTTGGTCTACAAGAGGTGAAATTCCAAGATTTGGGCTTTATTGTTCCATTAACATCCCCAGTTAAAGTCCAGTTAAGCCCTATGCTAGGTCCAACCACACCACACACCACACACCAGCTCACCCCATCAAACCACACACCCTTCCCACCAACATGCTATGCACCACAGTGCCATCCCACCCAGTACCCCATACCTCACTCACACATCACAAGCCATGCCCATAAGCCATGAACACAATTGTAATCACACTGACAAATTCCAGGAGTTTCTATATTCCATGTACATTAGATACTCATCCACACTTCCTTCCCTAAAACACTCATATATACCCATAGATACACCCCAAAACTAATATTCACACACACATATCCTCTTGTACACTTGATTTAGCAAGAGTCTAATCCAGTCTAGTTACAACTA
The DNA here is from genome assembly GCA_963573385.1 of Cacajao melanocephalus. NCBI lineage: Eukaryota > Metazoa > Chordata > Mammalia > Primates > Pitheciidae > Cacajao > Cacajao melanocephalus. Next base: position 11,325 of record CAUYLG010044813.1, read on the forward strand.
ACATTGAAATTGGAAGGTTCTATGACAATTACCCTACGCATTCACATTTATAAAAACATGTATAAGTCATTTCTTATGTTGAATAGTTTCTGCAAATGATGAATCTCATTCAATCGACATTTTATTGGCTTCAGTCCTAGACACTGGCATTTTCTTATAATTATCCTAAAATGTGGGGCCACCCCTTTGTGTGCTCTGTTAAATGTCATGGGTCCTGTAAACTCTGCTTTTGTTGTTTATTTTATTTATGTAGAACTACCCACTAATGATTTGAAAGATAAAAGCTTACTTCTGAAACCAATCCAACCAACAGCAGCCTTGCCATTTGAATTCCCAGAGCCCCCTGTATGACAGTGGAATATAAATGTCAACATTACCACCAAGTTTCTCTTTAGGCTCTTATCTCAGTAAAGAATCAGCCAGGAAACCTTGAAGAAGTAATCTATTGAGACTACAAACATTAACTACAAATCTCTTTGAATACCAACATATTTGTTTTTGTTTTTGTTTTGAGACAGAATCTCACTCTGTTTCCGCGCCCCTCCCCCACCGCCTCTGGCCGGCTGGAGTACAGTGGTGCTATCTTGGCTCACTGCAACCTCCACCTCCCAGATTCAAGCAATTCTCCTGCCTCAACCTCATGAGTAGCTGGGACTATAGGCACCCACCACCAGGCCTGGCTCATTTTTGTATTTTTTAGTAGAACCAGGGTTTTGCCATGTTACCCAGCCTCGTCTCAAACTCCTGACCTCAGGTGACCCTCCCGCCTCGGCCTCCCAAAGTGCTGGAATTACAGGCATGAGCCACTGTGCCTGTCCTCTTCATACACTAATTTTATAGTTAAACATTCTTTCTCTGCGTAATGAGTGATAGGCATATGCTGGTTGATTCGCTCCCACTGTGAGGCCTATATTTTGCTTGTGTTGTAGTGATTGTGACTGAGGGCTGGGGAGTCGAGTAAGACGGTTTAGAGCTTGGGCTCTGGAGGCCCTGACACTGGGATCATCACAGGACCTACCTCAAAAATTCGTATGAACACTAAATCAGTTAAGACATGTGCACTGGTGGAAAGAATGCCTGGCACCCAGAGTCCTGCACCAGTGTCACTCTTATGGCCCTGGCCCTAAAGAAGGTCACAAACAGGGGTTGGTAGCACTTGTTAGGACTTGCTTTCTATTCACAAAATAACTGGAGACTAATTCAGGTTATTTTAAAAATACAAGATCTAGTAGATATATTATAAAGCGCTATCTTTATTAAAGGATCTCTGCTTCTCAAATCTTTTCAACAAAAGTTCTTAATGACGCATTTAGGGGAAGACACATCTTTGATCTACTCCATCATATATAGAATGATATACGATTTATGCAACCAAAGTATGGAGGTTCCACAAAATGCTCATAATGCCATCTCTTTCTATTCCTACTTAAACGTTGGTGTTTGCCCTCCGTGTGGCAGCACTGTCACTCCCAGAACGGCGCTGGGGAGGCCACGTCTGAGTCCGTGTCACTCTTCTTGAATGGCAGCCAGTGTTCCACGTACAGCAAGACCTCCCAGGACTCCAAGTAAACTCACAGTCACAATTAAGAAAACTGCTAACACTACAGAGGATTTTCCCACCGAAACTTTGGCTATAATTGACAATCCCCACATGTTATGAGTTAAAATGTGTCCCATCCAGCCAGGCATGGTGGCTCATGCCTGTAATCCCAGCACTTTAGAAGGCTGAGGAGGGCAGATCTCCTGAGGTCAGGAGTTCGAGACCAGCCTGGCCAACATGGTGACACCCCATCTCTACTAAAAATACAAAAATTAGCCAGGCATGGTGGCAGGCACCTGTAATCCCAGCTACTCAGGAGGCTGAGACAGGAGAATCACTTGAACCTGGGAGGCAGGGGTTGCAGGGAGCTGAGATCATACCACTGCCCTCCAGCCTGGGCAACAAAGAACGAAACTCCGTCTCAAAAAATAATAATAAACAAATAAAATAAAATAAAATAAAATAAAATAAAATAAAATAAAATATGTCCTATCCCCTACCTCTCAAATTCCTCTGTTGAAATCCTAACCCCTAGTATCTCAGAATTTGGAATGAGGCTGGTGCAGTTGCTCACACCTGTAAGCCCAGCACTTTGGCCAGGAATTCAAGACCAGCCTGGCCAACAGAGCAAAAACCCGTCTCTACTAAAAACACAAAGAAATTAGCCGAGTGTGGTGGCATGCACCTAACGTTACAGAGGATTTTAGTTCCCAGCTACTTAGGAGGCTAAGAATCGAGAATTGTTGGAACCTGGGAGGCAAAGGTTGCAGTGAGCCAGATTGCACCACTGCATTCCAGCCTGGGTGACAGAGCAAGACTCTGTCTAAAAAAAAGAAAGAAAAAAGCATTTGGATTCAAATAAGGATTTGAAGACAGACCACAGAGATGATCAAGTTAGGAAGTCGTCAGGGTGGGCCCTGATGCAGCATGACTGGTGTCCTTACACAAAGAAGAAATTTGGACAGAAAGACACATTCAGAGGGAGATCAATGTGAAGACACCCGGAGAAGATGGTCATCTACAAGCCAAGGAGGGAGCCTGGAACAGACCCTTCATTCACAGCCCTCGGAAGACACCAGCCCTGCCCACACCTTGACCTCAAACTTCAAACTTCGAGAACTGTGAAACAATTCATTTCTGTTGCTTACATCATCCAGTTGGTGGTGCTTTATTTCAGCAGCCCTAGCAAACAAATACGCCACAGTGACAATAAGTACTATTTTAACTGGTTTCTACATTTATCAAAATAACATTTGTCCAAAGTTATAATAATATCAAAAGGCTTATGTTGGAAAATAATAGTCCCTTGTGCCGCCTCACCCCACTCAACACCCCAGCCACAGAGGCAACCATTTTTAACTTTCCGTAGCTCTCTTTTCTCTATTTATTTCCGTATTGCTAAATAATTCACACAAATAGCCATTTATATACCTATTTATGGCAGGTTATTGGCTTCTTTTTGAGGGTATAGTTTTCTTACATTCTACTTTTTCCTCTCTTTTTTCCCTTACCTACTGAATATAGTTAGTTAGTATTTACAGTACAATAAATATGTAAGTATTATTTCCTACAGAACTTTTAGATTAACTATGACTGTTCCCTTTCTTTGTATAACTTTCTTCTTCCTTTCTTGTTAATAATTGCCCCCTTTTTAATTTCATTCATTTATTTTAATCTGCTTAGTTTTAAATGTTACTTTTCACTCATTTTTTTCCCAAACATTCCAAAAGATCTGTCAACTATCTATTAATAATGTTTAAGCATTCTGATACACTGAATGATCTTACACATCTTTGTCTTTTGTAACCCTCTATCACCTCATTCGGACTTCAGGCTGGTTGCTCTCTAGACCAGGTGCAGGCCTGAGTCCTCCCTTCCAGGCTTTGCTGGGAGAGATCACCCTGTCCTGGATCCCACGCCATCCTCATCTTTGGTTTGTTCCCTCATTTTTCTGAAGCATGCCCTACAATACCTTTCTTAGAAGTATAGATGTATACTCTTTCTAAGAAAGGTATTGTAGGGCATGCTATATATAAAAAATATATATGTATTTTTTTCTTTTTTGAGATGGAGTCTCACTCTTGTTGCCCAGGCTGGAGTGCAGTGGTGCAATCTTGGCTCACTGCAACCTCCACCTCCCAGGTTCAAGCGATTCTCCTGCCTCAGCTCCCGAGTAGCTGGGATTACAGGTCATTCAGTTTCTTCAAAGAAAAGCTGTCTAGTTTTCAGCCTGACAGGGGCAGGGAAGATACAGAAGTTTGAACACCATGCTGTTGATATTCTGTGATCAGAGTAGACAAGGTATCTGATGGACCCACATGAGTGTGTGGACTTGTTTTGTTTATCAACCCTGCCCATCACCCCTCATTCTCATTGTTCCTGAATCAGGAAATTTCTCCATAATAAACTTCCAGTGACCACAGCGAGTTAGTGCCGGTCTCAGCAATGACCCTGAGAATCCATTCTAAGTGTGTGGCTTGTCTAGGCCTGATCCTTTTTTCCACTATACCTGGGCGCTCTAAGTGTAGAGACCCTCAGTGTTTTGATAGATAACTTTTGATGTGCTTTTCTTGGGCATCGCTCCTGCAAGCACTCAGACGGAAACTTCCTCCACTCCGTTTACATCCTCCTTCTGCTTTATGTTTCCCAAAATTGAGTTATCATCTCTCATCTTTTTATCTCTTTTTTTTTTCTTTGGGAGTTAAAATCATTTTTAAAATGCTCTACTGCCTTTGTGGAGCAAAATATTTTTTAGTCTTTTACCTTTTACAAATATTTTAATACTAGAATTTTAGTAATTTTTTGGAAAGGAGAGTAGATAAAATAATTGTATGTAGGTTATCTGCCACTTTTTACTAAAGGATGGTAATTGTAGCAAGATATAATTTATATATCAAAAACTCATCATTTTAAGCTGCAAAATTTAGAAAATTTTTAGTATATTCACAAGGGTGTGGAGCCGTTACCACTGTCTGATTTTGTAACATGTTCATCACTCTGAAAAGAAACCCCAGGGTAGGTGTGGTGGCTCATGCCTGTAATCCCAGCACTTTGGGAGGCCACGGTGGGTGGATCACTTAAGGTCAGGAGTTTGAGACCAGCCTGGCCAACATGTTGAAACCCCATCTCTACTAAAAATACAAAAATTAGCTGGGCGTCATGGCATACGCCTGTAATTCCAGCTACTCAGGAGGCTGAGGCAGGAGAATTGCTTGAACCCAGGAGGTGGTGGTTGCAGCAAGCTCAGATTGTGACACTGCACTCCAGCCTGGGCAACAGAGCAAGATTCCATCTCAAAAAAGGAAAAGAAAAGAAACCCCAAACTCATTAGCAGTCACAACACTATTTTATATTAGCAAAGAGAGAAAGTCAACCATAAAAAGGGTTAGAAGGAATAGAAAACATTTTGCCAGGGAGATAATTGAAAATTAATATAAATGAGTAAATTATCTGCAAAAAAGCATTTCCTTAAGAAAGGAGACATGCATGTCACTGGTAAGATAAAAACATCTCCCATATTTCACCTAAAAACTTAAATATACATAAAGTCATATCCACAATTAGATAATTATTGTTCACTTAACAAAATTATGTATCAAATATGTGTTGTAAAAGTTGATTTTTTTCTTGTTTTTTTTTTTTTTTTTTTTTTTTAAAGATAGGGTTTCACCATGATGGCCAGGCTGGTCTTGAACTCCTGAACTCAGGTGATCCACCCACCTCGGCCTCCCAAAGTGCTAGGATTACAGGCGTGAGCCAACCTGCCCGGCCAAAGTTGATTTTTTTCAAGCAGAAAGATAGAAGACAGACCACAGGGTTTCAGATTCATAACAATGCTATTTTCCCTGATAAATATGAAAAACAAATGTTTTGTTTTATAAATAAGTATAAGACCAGCTGGGCATGGTGGCTCGGGCTTATAATCCCAGCACTTTGGGAGGCCAAGGTGGGAGGCTGACTTGAGCTCAGTTCAAGACCAACCTGGGCAACATAGAAACCTTGTCTCTTAAAAAAGAAAAGTACTAAGGCGAGCTCAGGGAGGACAGAAACGTCCCATGGAGCAGAAGGGCAAACGCTCACTTGATCTTGATTCTCAGTACGAATACGGACTAGGGAAGCGGGGCCTCATGATCCTTCTGACCTTTTGGGTTTTATTTATTAATTCTATAAAATTAAAAAAAAAGAAAAATAATTAAAAAAAAGAAAAGTAATAATAAGACCATTTAAGGCTGGGCACGGTGGCTCATGCCTGTAATCCAATCACTTTGGAGGCCAAGGTGGGCAGATCACCTGAGGTCGGGAGTTCAAGACCAGCCTGACCAACATGGTGAAATACCATCTTAAAAAAATAATAGGAGAGAGATCCAAGATGGCAGATTACTAGCAGCTCAGGATTGTAGCTCCCAACGAAAGTGCAGAAAACGAGTGGACGCCACACTTCCAGATGAATTTTTGTTGCCCACAGACCAGGAGATTCCCAGCGGAGGAGCCCCACGGGTCACCAGCGTGACTCTTGTGGCCGGCGCAGCTGTTTTGCCGGCACCCCAGCGTGGTGGTTCTCAGTGCGGAGTAAATGGGACTGGGTGCCCTCTTGGTTGACCTTTGGAGCTCCAGGAAAGCAGAGTCACCCATTCAGCTGATTGAAAAAGGGACTGAAGAGGGAAGCCAGATCAGATTCCCGGGCAGAAAAGCACCATGAATCTCAATGCCGCTGTTTCAGCCGGCGAAGTGGGTTGCCGCAGTGAAACTTACATAGATTCCAGCGCCGGGAATCAACAAGTTGGACGTCCACTCAGAGACCCAAACCGGAAGTCGGCAATTACAAAGACGACAGGTGGATAAATCCACAAAGATGGGAAGAAACCAGTGTAAAAAGGCTGAGAACACCCAAAATCAGAATGTCTCTCCTTCTACAGGGGATCACACTTCCTCATCAGCAACAGAACAAGGCCTGATGGAGAACGAGTGCGATGAATTAACAGAATTAGCCTTCAGAAAGTGGATAATAAGAAACTTCTGTGAGCTAAAAGAACATGTTCTAACCCAATGTAAAGAAACTAAGAATCTTGAAAAAAGGTTTGACGAAATGCTAACGAGAATAGACAATTCAGAGAGGAACTTAAGTGAATTAATGGAGCTGAAAAACAATACGAGAAATCCGCGAAGTATGTACAAGTTTTAACAGTCGAATTGATCAAGCAGAAGAAAGGATATCAGAGGTCGAAGACCAACTTAATGAAATGAAATGAGAAGACAAGATTAGAGAAAAAAGAGTAAAAAAGAATGAGCAAAGTCTCCAAGAAATATGGGGCTATGTGAAAAGACCTAATCTACATTTGAAAGGTGTACCTGAATGTGACGAAGAGAACGAATCCAAGCTGGAAAATATTCTTCAGGATATTATCCAGGAAAACTTTCCTGACGTAGTAAGGCAGGACAATACTCAACTCCAGGCAATACAGTGAATACCACAAAGATATTCCTCAAGAAGAGCAACCCCAAGACAGATAATCATTAGATTCACCAGGGTCGAAATAAAGGAGAAAATACTAAGGGCAGCCAGAGAGAAAGGTCGGGTTACCCACAAAGGGAAGCCTATCAGACTCACAGCAGATCTCTCAGCAGAAACCCTACAAACTGGAAGAGTGGGGGTTAATATTCAACATCCTTAAAGAAAAGAACTTTCAACCCAGAATCTCATATCCAGCCAAACTAAGCTTCATAAGTGAAGGAAAAATAAAATTTTTTGCCAACAACACAAAAAAAGAAGGACTATACACAGAAAGGTACAACCAGTATCAGTCATCCCAAAAACTTACCAAAAGGTAAAGAGTATCACCATAATGAAGAATCCATATCAACTAATGGACAAAACAGCCAGCTAGCATTAAATGACAGTATTAAACTCACATATATCAATATTGATCCTAAATTTAAATGGATTAAATGCTCCAATCAAAAGACACAGACAGGCAAACTGAATAAAAAATCAAAGCCCATCGGTACGCTGTATCCAGACATATCTCACATGCAAGGACACACAAACACTCAAAACAAAGGGATGGAGGAAGATTCACCAATCATATGGAGAG
>CAUYLG010044814.1:0-176193 GCA_963573385.1 Cacajao melanocephalus
AATGTTCATTGCAGCACTGTTTACAATAGCAAAGACCTGGAACCAACCCAAATGCCCATCAATGTTAGACTGGACAGGGAAAATGTGGCACATATACACCATGGAATATTATGCAGCCATAAAAAACAATGAGTTAGTGTCCTTTGTAGGGACATGGATGAATCTGGAAACCATCATTCTCAGCAAACTGACACAAGAACAGAAAATCAAACACCGTATGTTCTCACTCATAGGTGGGTGTTGAACAATGAGAACACATGGACACAGGGAGGGGAGCGTCACACTCTGGGGTCTGTCGGGGGGAAATAGGGGAGGGACAGCAGGGGGTGGGGAGTTGGGGAGAGATAGCATGGGAGAAATGCCAGATATAGATGATGCGGAGGAAGGCAGCAAATCACACTGCCATGTGTGTACCTATGCAACAATCTTGCACGTTCTTTGCATGTACCCCAAAACCTAAAATGCAATAAAAAAAAGAGGGGTTTTGACATTAAGCAAAAAAACTAAGTGCGAAATAATTCTGTTACACTTTGACAAACACAAAAGTTTTTCTGGGAGTTTCTAATAAACTGTCCTAACTTATTACATGGGAGGTACAGGGAGTTTCTATCAGCAAAATCTACCTGGAGAAAGTGACATTTAAACAGAGACCTAAATAATGGGTAGGAGTTAGCAGGACAAAGAGGGAAAAGAAGAGCACTCCAGATTTGAGGACCCTTAGGCAGAAGGAACTTGGGGGATTCAAGGAGTTTAAAGAAATCTGGAGCAACGATAAGGGAAAAAAAAATACTCTAAGGATTTTGGACTTTATCCTAAGAGAATAGAAAGATATTGAAGTGTATTAAGCAGGAAAGTGACAAATTAAGCCTCAGAGAGTTTAAGCTGTCCAAGTTCATGTAGCTACTAATTGAGCCAAAAGGAAACCCAGGTCATCCCTGCTCCAAAGTCCTTTCTTCACAAAACCATGTCCAGGTCTGGGCTGCAAAATATTTACTGATCAGCTCCTGGGAAAAAAACCCACTGATATGTAGCATTTTCTGATAAGGTGGTTTAAATACTACATTTAATATTATTTACTAATATTCACCATATTAGGTGCTAATATGAAGTCACAATTGCTAAGAGATAGTCTGTATTGTACCATTACGTGGCATTTCAAACATGTTGAAATAATAGGTAAAAACACCCTCAGCAACACAGAAAATACAATGTTCTAAAATAATTAGGAAGTGATGAATGTATGTATTTATTACCTTTGTTTTAGATATAATTATTTAATTCTAAATTTATGCAATTTGTTTATTAATAGTGGTTCTCTGGGGGAACAAACAGCTTGCCAAATTCCTGAATACTTAATAATGGCATTTCCTGGGCAGGTATAAGCTGGAGTCAGAAATCCATCATTACTATCTTGAAGAGCCATTTTTGGGAGTACATTTTTATTATACTGCTTTGTTTTGGGAGATGGTTCCAGGAATCTTAGAGAAAAGCTCACTCATGTCTTTCTACACATCTCATTGTGTTGATCATGGGGCATATTCAGTGAGAAGGAATGAATACAGCTTTGTTCCCCAACCCCAAACAGGCTGAGAATAAAGACAGAGGGGCACTCCTGGGAGGCAAGGCTATGTCCTCCATGGGGACACAGGTGACTAATAGCAGGCATTTGTGGCTGACTCTTCACCTTTGCTTTCAGACAGTTGGGAGTACGAGTTTCTGATTTAAAATACAAGTTTATAACTTGAATCAAAGCTAAATTTATATTCTCTGTACACATTATCATTCAGTTCTATTATTGTCATGCAACTTCATCTTTAGGACAACCACTGGACCCTAAAATAAAATGTTCAGAAACATGCAAAGGAAAACAGCTTAAGCTTTCAGACTTTGGCAGTGTTACTTGAGTTTTACTGTGGCCTCAGAAGGGACAATCATAATATTTTTCTGGCTGTCTTTTCTTGATTTATAATTTGAATCTCCATAAATGATAATAGAGAGGGCAATTATCAAAGAAATGGAAAGGGCAATTATCATTAAATTGAAAACACATCACACATCCAACAGGATAAATGACTGAGCTAAAAACAGATTTTGTGGATCTTGCAAATGTTCCCAAAGAACTTAATGCAAGCAACTTCATCTCCCTACCTCCTCCAATTAACCAGATGACTTTGGATGTATTTTTCTTTTTTTTTTTTTTTCCTGGGACGATAACACAAGGCCTGTTAATCTAATCTGCCTGAAGACTGACACTACTTAGGATATGTGAATTTATGAGACCAAACCAGTTGCTGTTTGCCTACTGTGAAGAAAAGCTTTCCTTTTTTTCGTAAAAACAGTAGAAAAAAATTAGTTCTCTTGTTTGTACATTTGTGATTCCAGAAGACTATAGACACTTGTCTCATCTGTTCTTAACCTTCATGATGAATCTTTTTAAGTGAGGCAGCAGCAGTGATTTTGTTCATGAGGTTAAATAATAGACTGGATAGTGAAATCCTCCTAAAAGACTTTTGTCTTGGTTGGATAAATTAAACACATTATAATCCAAACTATAGGCATTACTACAAATATGAAAGAAAAAGGTAAATGTGTATGAACACATTTTGTTGAGAATTCTTGCCTTCTGGATTTACTATTGTAAGGAGTAGAATTATAGACATTCTCTGGAAGGGGTAAGGTGTGCAAAGAAAAAAGAAAAACCCCAAATCACTTTTGTCAGCACTTCTGTATAGGAAAAATAGCCATGGCATGAATGCCAATACTGTATTTGCTAAAGAGATGAAGCCTATATAATTGGATCCAATCAGGATCTCTGAGATCAAGAGTTTCTCCTTTTCACATAAGCGAAGTTCACTGAGCAGACCAGTCTCTGGCATACTGATCTTCCGAATGTGGATCATGGATCACAAAGGAACTAGAAGTGGAAGGATGGAAAGGCTCAGATAGATAAGTTTATTTTATATTGATTTCATCTGGGTCTCTGCTTTCCCCATGTTGGTCCTTCGTGCAGGCTATCACCTGCCATTGATAATACATAACCAGACGAGGCTTGTTTACTTGGGAACAAAGAGCCATAAAGTGATCCCAGCGCTCATGGCTATACACTTAGTCATGGAGCCCAGACATTATGGTAATGGACAAAAAAGTGAGAAAAAAATAGTCCAAAAGAAAGAAGGAAAGAAAATGAATATTTACTAACCACCTTTTGTCAGATATGTTAAATAGATGTAATTTTAGTGTTGCCACCTATCTGATATCAAACCTGTGAGTCCTATGTTTGTAAGTCCCCCCTAAAACAACTTGCTATGCTTTACTGTGATGTCTTCTGCAGGTGCATTCTCCTTTACATTGGAGGACTAAGCTGTGCCTGCCCTGTGCTTCTTTGGTGTTTTGCTGATTGAAGAACCGAATATATGTTGTACTGTCTACCTGCCAGCAATATGCAACTTCAGTGTTGAATACTTTCCTTTTGAGGATGTATGATTCTTGATTCATCATCCTTTTTTCTAGCTTCCATCTTTCCCAGGCTCCAGAGAAGTGTTTCAGCGTAAGAAATATTATTTAACAGTTTTTGCAAAGCAAGGAAACAGACAAAATTTGTGTTCAATGTATCCACTACGAATTTATGTAAATACATGTGTCTACCTATAAATTAACCATCTTCAATTAAACATATATATTCTCAATGTTTTGAAAAAATAGATTGTTATATTTATTAGTTCATCTTGGCCTATAAGTTTATTTCAAAATACTAAGCACTCTAGAAGACAAATAGTGCTTTCCCTTTTAAAAATTCCCAAAGTTCCAAGTGTTTTGAATTCACTGAACTCTCGACAATCACCATCTGGTTGATTAAGTAATTTACATTTGGACATCCTCACAAAGAGACTGGGGGTGGGGGAATTCCCCTTGAATTCTGGGAAGTTGTTCTTCGGACATGATGTTTACTTCCTTTGATGTCACAATTTCTCTTGATAAATGTAAACATTTATTTTTAACACGGTTGTTAAAACGTAGTCAATATTCAGTTTCAATTCTTTTGTCAGTTACTGGTGAAACAGAAAGGTCAGTTTATGGGTCATTATACTCACAGATTCAATGTTGAGTTACTAAAAAGTAAATGTGATGTTATTTTAATATTTTTAATGTGTTTGGAAACAGAGGAGTTTTTGAAAAACTAAAACTGAAAATCTGTCTAACCTAATATAGAGTATAAGTAAAATAAAATTCATGTCAATAAAGTTTACCTATCATTAATACTTTTTGGAACTGGTACATTTTTATTAATTGTATCCAGTACTTTTGTTGAAACCCTTTGTCAGCTGTTTTTAATTCTCACAGGAGTCCCATGAGGTGTGCCTTGTTGTCTGATTTCACAGACTTTACAACTCAGAGAAGTTAACTTTTCACGTCACACAGCAAGCAAACAGCAGAGCAGGAACGCAAGCTCAGACTCGTCAGATTCAAAGGTCTGTGAGTGACCATGTGCAACTTTCCAATTTTGGTTGCAAGGTAGGCCTAGTCATATATTTTATACTTCCTCAGACAGCTGCAGTTAAAACTGCTTCATATGAGAGATGATACTCTTCCTTATTTTTAATATATTTAAATAAATCATAATGTCAATGTCTCTGCTTGTAATCCTCCCTCACTCCCATTTTCTACAACCAAACATCCAAGATGTTTGTTTCCTTACAGTTTTGTATTCACTGAGTTCATTCACTTATTCACTAGTTCACTCATTAATTCAACAAATATTTATGGTGCCCTCATCAAGTACCAGACACTCTTCTAGGCCCTAGAAAAGCAGTTCCTATGGTAATGGAGTTTACATTTGGGTAGGAGAGAGAGATAATAAACACATACATATAGACATATATAAAAAACAAGCAAAGTTGGATAGAGATAAATGCAATGAAGAAAAATAAAATAGCATAAGTACCTGGAAAATAATAAGTAACTTTCATTGAAAATACATTACATGTGTGACACATTGGTCTAAGTATGTTACAAAGATTAATTTGTTCAATTCTCCCAAAACTCTATGTGATTACTATATTCGTGGTAGATCAGGGGTGGCATCAAATTATTTACTACTCCTCTAATTGAGAGATTGAGACGTGGAGTCTAATTCCCCTCCTTTTAAATCTGAGCTGGCGTTATTGACTTGCTTGATGCATAGAGTGGGGCAGAAGAGACAGTATGCTAGGTCCTAGCTTAACCTTTAAATGGACTGGCAACATTGCCTTGTTCTCTTGGAATCCTGAGACTCCATTAAGATGTCAGACTAAGGTGGCCGGGCACGGTAGCTCACGCCAGTAATCCTCCCAGGGCTTTGGGAGGCTGATGCGGGCAGATCATGAGGTCAGGAGTTCAAGACCAGCCTGGCCAACATAGTGAAACCTCATCTCTACTAAAAATACAAAAAAAATTAGCCAATCCCAGCTACTTGGGAGGCTGAGGCAAGAGAATCACTTGAACCCGGGAGGCAGTGAGCTGAGACTGCACCACTGCACTCCATCCTGGGCAACAGAGCGAGATTCAGTCTCAAAAAAAAAAAAAAAAAAAAAAAAGACGACGTTAGACTAAGGCGCCTATGCTGTGGGAAAGCTCAGGCAACAGGGAGAGGCCAGGTGTCAACAGAGTCCCAACTCAGCTCCCAGCCTGCAATCAGCATGTGAATGAATCATGTTGTGGGGCCGGCCTCCTGAAGCCTTCCCATGACTGCGGTTCCTGCTGCTCTCTGACTGCTCCAGAATGATGAACCCTGAGTGAAGACAACCCAACAGAGTCCAGTCAATCCAAGGAAAGGTGAGAGATAATAAGACATATTTATTTCAAGCCATTAAATTTCAGGGTGTTTTGTTATGCAGCGAAGAATAATTGCAACAATTATAATTTTCCTTTTGCAGTTGAGAAAACCAAGGGAAAGAAGGGTTAAATTATTTCCTTGCCTAAGGGTAGAATCTGAATTCCAACCCAGACAGGCTGACCCACAAGCACCATTTTAAACTCTCTCCCACACAGCTTTACCCCTAGAGTAAGATCAGCTTTCACAGAGTGCTCCTGACTGAACTGGGCAGTTGCTGACTGGTTCACATTTTATGTTCTCCATTGAATCACAGTGGTTAAAACTCAGGGCACACTTCTATTGGAATATAGTCGCTTTTGCAAAGGGACCTTGTGGTGTCCTTGGCCCGGAAGTATTATGTTTTCTATGACCTTTTGTGGATTGGAATCTTAAGAAAAATAAGGAGGACATGGAGGAGATTGACCTGCACTAATCTATAATCCTTTCATTGTGTTGTAAAATTATGAGAATTATTCAAGTGAAATAGGAAATCGCATGGCATTTTGATTAAATAAAAGAAAAAGAGCACAAAGTAATTTTCTTAAATTAAGAGCAAATAATTGTCACAAAATCAAATTTCTTGGCATACAAATATGTTACATCCCTTGTCTCAGACAGAGAATTTATATTGGGATGGGAAAGGAGTGACCGGATGTCTGTAGCCTGATAGCATTAAGCAGTAAGTCATTCAGCCAGATGTTCCTTCCTTACCAAGGAAGGACACACAAAACTACAGGGTACCAGGCAAGCCCAGGGTACATATTTCCACAGACATTTTTTTCCTTACGGTATTTATAGCTCAGTTTAGCTCTCTCCATGCTGAAACTCTGTATACACAACCACAGAACACCCCGTGATAACTCAAAGGAAAGAAGCTCAAAGGACTGCTGCACATTCTCACTCCACCCTAAGCCTTCCAAGGGAAACTCCTGGTACTCTTGAAAACTTTCCTGTCAGACGATTATACAATCCAGTGCCTTTTCCAAGCAGGAAATATGATGTTCCAACGACAACTTGACCTCCTGCCTGAAAATGGGCCGGGGAGGGGAGCGGTGCTGAGGTAGGAGCAGGAAGATGAAACAGGCATGGTCTAAGTATCCTTAATTCATAGACCCAATCACAAATACAAACAAGTTAATTTTGTTAAGAACGCACGATAACATTTCACTTATGACAAAATCCCAATCATTTATTCTCCTCTGGAGTACTTCTTAACGCATCCTTGAGTTTTTAAAAGTTCAAGTGTTGCATAAAAAAATCAACATAATTACAGAAAACAGTCCTTAAACAAGAATATCCTGTTTTGTTTCCTGCATACGCACTGGGGTGGCTCATCTGAATCCTTGACAACATCCAACTCCAAGAAGAAAACATCAAGACGGATTGCTATCAAGGATTTTACATACAGCTCTTCAGCAGTAGGGCTGTTGGCCCCATGTGTAAACCGACAATCGCCCTATTGTTTACTTTCCAGTCAGAGATGCTGCCTTTCTTCACTGTGTATGGTCTCCATAATCCTAACAGTCATGTTCACTCAGCAGTAAGCCCAAATCTATGTTTCCCAGAGGAGTTTCAAATACATGAGATAGATTAGCATCTCTGTGGCTTGATACAATCTGTGACAGATTCAACAGCAATAAACATTTTAAAGTGTGGTCAGTACTAAATTATTTGTTGAAGAACAATTTTGTTCCCAAGGTAGAAAAAATTAGCAATAACTTTTAGGTAGTAAATACAGGGGCTGAGGGATAATACAACACCCCTGAACCTCTTGCCCTCCTGGCATTTCATTCTGTTTAAAGAGAGGAAAAAAGCCCAATTGTGTGCTGATGAATTAGAAAACTTCATGAACATTCAAGAAATACACATGCCACTACAAATTAACCATTAGCAGGGCAAGGTATTCATCCTTTCTGTCAGATTCTGTGGGAAGTATGCCTTATTAGCATTGAAGCCTAAAGAAGTAATATATCAGTCCACATTCACTTATCCTACAAAAGAGAACAGGCAATTTCAGTTCTGGAAAAATAAATAGCATTGTTCGTCCCATCCCCATTTCAATCCTAAAATTGAAAATCACCAAATAAAATTCGATTTCCTCTCTGCTTTCAGTTTGTCTCTGTGTTTACAGCGGAATGTGGTTTTGCATTTTAAATCAGTTCCATCATAACCCTGAAAGTGATCACACGGCGGCTAATTCTCTGTCTCCAGTTGCCACCCCTCCCCCATGCTACCACTTTGAATTTGAATGGGACCAGAAGATTCTCTAGGGGCCACATTTGTGGCCCTTCAGCGGCAGCCTCTCTACTTCTTTCAGCTTGTTTCCTGGCATGGTTCATGGGGATTTGTGGTGAGTGGCAGTTCTGGAATCACTTTTCATTCTGTCAGGTTGTGGTTAGGCTTAGCGGGGTTTCTTTGTTATACTGGCCACTAGTAGTCAATTCCCTTGAAAATATCTGGTTTTCTCCTTTTCTCTTAAAGAAAAAAAAAAAAAGCAGCTCCCAACTCCCCACCCTACCTCTAAAACACAAACACAAAACAAACACGGATATCCCTTGGAAATCTTAGGAGGAGACAGAGAACAGGGAGAGCTCCAGACATTCTCAGCATCCCAGTTTCATTTTGATGCCAGACTATAAAAGAACTTGGGAGGGCCGCATTTCCCGTACCTGTTCCGCTGACATGCTGTTTTATTAAAGAATCAGGGATAAATTTTACTACTGCTTTTTCATGTTGAAATAAAATAAGCCAAAATAGAGAATGTGAATTTGGGGATCACAGTGTTCAGTGTTTCTTTTTCTTTCAAGACAAACCTGGAAAATAAGTAAGTACCCAAATGAGTAAAACAAATCAAATAAATAATTGGAAGTGAGTTAAGATGGAGTTTTCCATGGACACAGAGGGAGAACTGGCACTTTCTGCATGTCTTAAGCCAGAGCTTAAGAGAGTTTTGTATTTTATGAATCAGTTTGGGGAAAAAAAAGAGAGAACAACATACCACTGCCAACATTTTATATTGCCAAGTTAGGCTATTAAAAAAAAAAACCAACAATAACTAACTTGAAATCTTACATCATTTCTTAAAAGAAAAGACATGTTAACATCAGTGGGGGGTTAGGGGAGAGAGGAAAGGCATAATCTCAGAATACAAGACAGTCTTTTCAAACATGAAGAGCTGGCAACTTTTACACCAACATGCCACAAAGGCCTTCAGAAATAGTGCGTTCCTGAGACATAGCAAGCCCCTTTCACCTTATTGCCTTTACACCGGGCAAATCCTATCCTCTAACTGGAAACAGATCCCCTGGGGCATTGATAGAGCTCTCCACTGGAATCTAACCAGAAGAAGCAAGGCATCTCTAGCCCTATTGAAACCCCCTCTTTACAGACCCCATGTGGACAAGACTTCCCCTTCTGTACTTCCATTTCTCTCCATTCCTTTACCTTGCTTTATTTTTCATCAAGCACTTGCTACTACATTGTTATCTATCATTTCTTTGCTTTTATCTCTTACCCCCATTACAATATAAAGCTAATGAGGTCATGGGCTTCCTATCTTTTGTTCACCTCTTTTCTTCCATTACCCGAAACGTTGCCTGGCACTTGGGAGGCTCTCACTACAGATTTGTTCCATTTATATATATATGTGTGTATCATTTCAGACTGCTTATTTTTCTTATTTTATTGTCAACAACAAAAATTGTCCGCAGAGCCTGTACTGTTTGATGTATGGAAACCATTGTTTTAAGAGAGAGGTTGAAGAGTCCCTAGCAGGATTCCTTCGGGGCAGAACTGAAGGAAGCAGGCATTTGGTTCAAGCATTCTTTACTACAACCAATTTCAAGTATTAGGAGACTCATGTTTCTTAGGACAGGCAGCCAATGGCTAGTGGGCTGAATCATGCATGCCTGATTTAGGAATAAGAAATATTCTTAAAACACAGGCAGGCTGTTTAGGAATATAGACCCTCCTCCTTCCTCCTCAAATTACCTAATTAGAGATCAGGCATTATTTCTTAGCCTGTGGTTCTTTTACACTGCATGAATCGTGTATGAGAATGTTCACCTACTCTTAGAGTACAAATATCTATTGGATATTTGAGTTTTTAAAAAAAGGTAACAGAAGCCTCTAGATAACTGCACGATGAACTGTTATCTCTCATAATTATTAACTAGGAAGTGGTAAAACTAGGAAGTCAGGTTCACGAACCTTACTACTAACAAGAGTGGGTGACTGTAAGAAAAGCTCCTTTAGAAATTCATCATGGATAGTTCACAAATATAGACAGTAGGTTTCAAAAGTGAGAATTTAAAATTTCTTACACCATATGGGAATGTGAATAGGTGGTTCAGACTTCTTCCTAAAAAAGTACCATTTCTAGGTGTCCAGGCTCAGAACATTCGTTGTGGCTCAGAAAACACCACCTTAAAACAGGGTGCTTTGACATGCTGAGTACCTTGAAATAAAGAAGCAGCCTTGGAAACACCGTCTCTCTGACCTTCTCCCGCTCTCCTTCTCTCCCCTAGTTCCCTATCCTGAAGCATGGAGAGGTGCTTTCTGTGAAGTTCCCTCATTTGACCCAGGGAAGTTCCTCCAGAAGAAACACAGTTGTCTTGGGCCCCCTCCTTATAATCTCATCAAGCAGGCAGAATAACTTGCAGAAAAGACTAGAGTTGACACCACTCCCAGAGTCCCGAAAAACTTTGTCCCAGCCTGTTGTCCGTTTTTCAGATCCACTCATCTCCCCTAAAAATCATTTACTCTTCCTCTAAAATTACCTGCATCCCCCCCACCCCCACTTTCCTCTCTCCTAAGAATGGGGGTCTTTAAGCTTCAACCATCTGGCCCTTGTTTGAGTTTCATACTTGGTATGATGACTCCCATGCGTTTGCACGTTATAAATGTGTACACCTTTTCTCCTGTTAACCTGTCTATTGTCAGTTTGTCTTACAGGCTCAAATCCTTGAAACTTCCGGGAGTGGAAGGAAAGTTCATTTTGCACCTACAACATGATATCCCAAAACAGCATCTTGCCATACTGAGTTTTTTTTTTTTAATTTTGAGGTTTTTTTTTCATTTGAAGGTAATCTTAATACTATTAAAATCACAAATGCTAATTTAAATACTCAATCTTATTTATCTAAAACATACATTGCAAACACACAAACATCTATTCTGTCCACATGTCAGCACCCATTCATATCGTGGTTTGAAAATGGGGAGAACAGATTTCCCTTAAACTGCAAGTCAGCAGGTGTTTCTTTACAGTTAACTTTAGCAAAATTCATACAAAACGGTGATTAACAATGATCTTTACTTGTTAACTCACAAGGAAACACCTTCAAAATTGCATTTTGTTACAGTTTCTGTACTAAAATGTAGAAAAACGGAACTACACAAATATTGAAAAGTTAAAAATTTCTTAATTTTCACAGGACAATATTCCTGATGAATTGAAAAGAAAAAGAAAAAGCTACCACAGATAAAACACCTCAGGAATGAACATCTAATTGACACTGCACTGCATTAATCAATAGCTGTACTTTTTGCAAACTGTGGCTATGATGGTCCTGAACAAGAAGGATTCCTGTTTAAGCTGCAGTCACTTTTCTGACTATGGGTCATTGTTCCCTCTATGGCAGATTTTTACAGTTCCTTTAATACATTTGGGAAGACTGTCTCAAAGTTGCCTGCAGCTTTCCGGACAACTCCTCACTCTCTTCTGCTAAGAACTACAGCCCTTTTCTGCTGTTTTTAGAGACTTGTGTTACTATATCCACCACATACATCACCAGATCCATAACCACCATCATAGGGATGACTGAGCTTCTTCACCAAAACCCCTTTCATGGGTCCATAATTTGATTGCTGTTGTCCACTATAATTTCCACAATCATTATAGTGGCCACCACCACCATAGTTACTACCGCCAAATTTCCTCCTTCACTGTAACCATCATATCCTCCACCACTGCCACCATATCCATCACCTTGGTTTCCATATCCTGGCCCATCATCACCATAGCCCCTCTACTACTCTAACCAGGACCACTGCCATAGTTGCCACCATTGCCTCTAAATCCATTATATCTACCATCACCTCCTCCCTAACCACCTCTCCTGCCACCACCTCCACCAGCATAACCTCCTCTTCCACCAAATTTTCCATCATGGCCAAAATTACCTCCAGCACCTCCGACGTTTCCTCCACAACCCATAAAATTGCCAGATCCCCCTCCACAATCTCTCTGTGATCCAGCAGACTGCATCTCCTGTTTAAAAAAGGCCTTTTCACTTCAAAGTCATGCCTATTAATAGTGTGGTGTTTCTGAACAACAATGTTCTCAACTGTATTTTGATCATCAAAAGTTGCAAAAGCAAAGCCTCTCTTTTTTCCATTCTGTCTTCCATAACTTCTATGATTTCAATCTTGCCATACTTTTCAAGGTAGTCTCTCAAATTACATTCTTTTGTATCTTCTTTAATACCACCAACAAAATTTTTCTTTACTGTCAGAAGGGCACCAGGCTTTTTAGAATCCTCTCTAGAAACAGCTCTATTTGGTTCCAGTACATGTTCATTAACCTTGTGTGATCCAGCACACGTTGCTGCATCCCCCTCTTCAACACAAGAGTAAGTTACAAAACCAACCCCCCTGGAGTGTTTCATTTGGGGGTCTCTCATTATTACACAAAATATGAGTGTGCCTCATTTTTCAAAATGTTCCCTTAAGCGATCATTTGTCTTCTCAAAGCTCAGACCACCAATAAACAGTTTTCTCAACGCTCTGGTTCTTTTGGATCATGACCCCCTTTCCCCTGGCAGTGACGTCCACAGCCAGAGTTGGGCTGGGGGCCACCAGGCAATGATTTTACCTCCATTTTGAGAACAGACTCACCTCTTCCAACTCAAGTTCAGTATCTACTGAATATTTTAACCTGAAGGAAATTGAGAAAACTATAGAAGCAAGCAGCGCCTCTCTTTCTCCTTTCTCCCCTGAAACATGATCATGGGGAAGTTGTCTGACCCACCTCCACTGTAAGTAGGTCATAGACCCTCATATGACAGGTATCCTGCCCTATGCCTGGAGGCCAAGAAGAATCTAAGAAAATCCCCCTTGCCAAGTTCTGCCCAGTTTATCATTAGGTCAAACCTCTTTTTTTGTCCAGCCATACGTCTACATTACTGTCCATTCTTCATCAAACCTGTCCATAAAAATATACAGTGCTCCTTGAGTCTTCATTTCTGAAGGCTCCCTGCCACATGAAACTTTGGTTAAATAAATGTGTTGGCTGGGTGTGGTGGTACGTGCCGGTAGTCCCAGCTACTTGGGAGGCTGAGGTTGGAGAATTGCCTGAGCCCAGGAGTTCAAGGATGCAGTGAGCTATGACTGCATCTGTGCAGTACAGCCTGGGCAACAGGGCAAGACTCTGCCTCAAAAAAAAAAAACATAAATAAAAAATAAATAAATAAATAAATTTTTCTTTTGTTAGGCTGTCTTTCGCTATATGGTTGTCAGCCATGAACCTTGCAATGGATGAGAAAAATGTATTATTTTCTCTCCCCTGTAGTTTCTGGTACCCAACATGGGGTGACTGAGACCATCCCCCCCCTCCCCGCCACTTGCTCTAGAGCCCACAGTTGAGATCTTGAAGCAATCGACAAAAGCCGGCAAAAAAGTAAGAATTTATTTTTTGTAAACAAGGTCAGTTCTCCCAGATCTCTGCCTGTAGTGCCTGGTGGAGAATGGATGGCAAATTTTTTCCTTCTTCCTTGCTTTCTGAATTCAGATTAGCAGGAGAAAAACATTTCTGTCTTTTGTTAGAGGAGTCTCAGCTGTGAAACTTGCCATGGGCCAGGCATAGGCATGTGGGGTTCGTATCAGAACATATTTTTTCCCCTGAAAAGTAGAGTATAAGCCCAAGTATACCTAATGCAAGTTTAACACATATTTTCTTTTTCTTTTTTTTTGAGACTGAGTCTTGTGATTTCGGCTCACTGCAACCTCTGCCTCCTCCCAAGTTCAAGTGATTCTTTTGCCTCAGCCTCCCCAGTAACTGGGATTACAGGTGTCCGCCACCACACTTGCCTAATTTTTGTATTTATAGTAGATACAGGGTCTCACCATGTTGGCCAGGCTAGTCTTGAACTCCTGACCTCAGGTGATCTGCCCACCTTGGCCTCCGAAAGTGCTGAGATTACAGGTGTGAGCCACTGTGCCCAGCCCCAGATTTTTTTTTAATTGGGTCTAATATCTGCTCTTGCTGCCACACTTCGTAGTAGTAGAAACTGTCACAAGATGGTACATAAATAAGTGAGAACTGGTAGTTAATGAAGCAAATGAGAGTTTAGAGTATATAAGTGCATGTGTGTGCACACGTACATGTGTATGTGTTCGTGTTGTATATGAGATAGGGTCAACAAATATTGGTTAGTATAATACTGATAAAAATAAATGGAAAGTATGAAAGTATAGATCTTTTGAAATTCCTTTCTTTTATTCTCTCTCTGTCTTTTGTGCTCCAGAATGGAATGGAGCTAGGGGATTTTGAAAGCCTCTGCTGATTAATCCGTCATATTCTGACAACTGAATTCCCAGAAACAGAGTATTAGACTTTCACACAAGGTGACATTTTGACTGGAATCTTTTAAGTTGAAGCTTATAAAGTACTAAGAAGAGGACTGCTCCATAGTGGGTCCTCAAATAATGATAGCTACTAGGGTTATTAATTGCTCCCATGAAGAAACCAAGGATTTCAATGTCTGACCAGCCAATTTCACCATCTCAATACCCTTGCATCTGCTATGTCAGAGAATGTTTTGAAAGAGGTAAAGACAGAAGGTAGCCGGACAGACTTTTACACCGAAGGGTAAGAATAAAAACATTAAATGGTTTAAAAAAAGTCAGGAGAGTGAGACTTTGGATCATCACCCACTGATGAAGTGGTCTTATTTTAGGATTGTATATCATGAAGATTAAAAATAAAGCCAAGGCTTAATCGCATTGATACTTGAAATAAAAATGTTCATTTTCTTTTAAAAACTGTCCAGGCACAGTGATAGAGGCAGTTATTTTTGGTAAAAGTGGATTGTGGACAGAGTAGCTGGTGAAATGCTCTTAAGTATTCATGTAAGACAAAAACCTTCCTGGCACTAAGAAGTCTCAATTGGCTTTTCAGCTGCACTATGGTTTATTGTGTGCTTTAAATCAGCTCTAAGACTATACTACATACCATTGTCTCTGTTAGAAAATCATTATGGTACAATTAAAAGCAATGTTGTTTCACAGACGAGCATGGAATTTTCCTCTATGTCTGATGGCTGTGCACTTCCTTGGTGCCTCCTGTGATTATCTGCACTGGTGACGGTCAAGAGATACAGCTGTCAGGAAAACACTCAACAGATGGCAGTTGCAGAGTGATGCATCAACGTTTTTTTGGGATGCTCTCTGACACAGGAGCTCAGGATTTCCATAAACGTTCGTGTGACACTGACTCCTTCCAAGCAACTCAGGCCTGGAATGTTCAGTGACAAAATTAATCGTCCTCCAGAAATGAAGAGAAATTGAAGTGTCCTTTTGAAATGAAGTGTGCAATATAATGCTAAAATGTATTGTCGTTTGTAGCTTCTTAACTATTATAGATAAGTACAACCAACTATATAGAAAGCCTGATACATTGGTAGATTGATCACGTTTCCTTCAGGATGAGAGTGAGCAAGATTGGCCAGTTGTTTCATTTTTGTAAAGCTCTTTAAAGATTGGCTTTATAGTTTTTAAAAAGAGCAATTTAACCTTTGCTTCAGTAATGACATGGTTTGTTGAATGATGTTGTCTGTGATGAAATTGTCTTAGTGCTGCAAGAATTAATTATGCGGTCTCTTTTTACATCTCAGCATTTTAAGATGAAACACTGAAACTTCTATCTTCATTATTTATACAGTACATATATGTGTATAACATTAGTATGGAGATAAGAAAATAAGGGTAAACTGATCAACAATGATGTTGAACAATGCACTGAACAATATTGTATAATAATTATCCTAGATTATTATTCAGCATTCAGAATCTGAGTTACAGATTCCCTACGACCGACTCGTTTTTCTTCCTCTCAGTTACACAGATGCTTTCAGGTTTTAGGGCCTCACTTAACCAGTGAACATTCTGGGCTGTCTTGATATCTATCTTTTAACACAATGACAAGACAGCATTGAATAGTAGGTATAGGTCCTGCATCTGTGTTCTAGAAAGTGTCCTGGGCATGCTTGCCTGCCAGCTCCATTCACCCTCTAATGCCACTAAATGATATCTGGCTGTCTTTAGTCTGACCCAAATATGAGTACAGTCCTATATAATCTTAAAAGCAGGTAATGTGGGGAAACCATATTCCATAGGGTTAAGTTTAATTTTGTCAAAATTGTTGTCTTTCCTTATTCATGTTAGCAAAATCATGTCCTGCAATTCACGGAGATTGATATTTCTTCTAAAACATGACACTCTGACATTTTCTGTTTGTCTATTCATGTCCCCAAAGAGGTAACCACATGCTATATATGTTTTCTGTTAATATATTTGCAAGACGGTCTCAATGGTTGGTCTCTGAAAGATTTCCAGTAGATAAAACACATGGAATGAGAAGCTGCAAAAGGAGCCTTTTTAGTAAATGCACAGTGGGGCAGGAAACAGTGTGGAGGCTGTAAGAAACGTGAAACATGACACAGCATAGATATGAAATACGTTGTATGAGTTTTGGGACAAAAACAAACATTTTCCTTGTTCTAAAAGCTTTAATATAGTCTAGGCATCATGATTAGTACTTTGTATGCATTATTTGATTTGATTTGATTCACACACATATGTAAGTTAGATATTATAATTTTCAGTATATTAATGAGAAAATAGTGGTACAGCTGATAATTTGGCCAAAGTCACACAGTAAGATGGCCTTCCAGAATTTTATAGTTTCCTAAAAGAGTATAATTGTTTCTTCCCTAAACAACAGTATGACTTTGTGCATAGGTTTTCTGTGACGTTATCCTGGATGTAGGCACTCATTAACAAGGCAATGAAAAAATACATTCGGCTAGGCATGGTGGCTCATGCCTGTAATCCCAGCACTTTGGGATGCCAAGGTGGGTGGATCACCTGAAGTCAGGAGTTTGAGACCAGCCTGGCCAACGTGGTGAAACCCTATCTCTACTGAAAATAGAAAAATTAGCCGACCACGGTAGCAGGTGCCTGTAGTCACAGCTACTTGGGAAGCTGAGGCAGGAGAATTGCTTGAACCCAGGAGGTGGAGGTTGCAGTAAGCCAAGATCACGCCATTGTATTCCAGCTTGGGTGACAAGAGTGAAACTTCATCTCAAAAAAAAAAAAAAAGAAAGAAAAATGCATTTGTTTGTATGATAAAATGCATATTTATATCTCTATTAAAGTAATACAATTTCTATAACAAATTTGAGAGATATAAATTTTTTTTAAGGATTCAGGTATCTTTGTAATATATAGCATGTTAGTAAACCAGTTTTTCCAGACATTTTCATTTGTTTTGTGATTAATATAAAATAATTTTATGCTTCCATTTAATATAAATTAAAATAAAACTCTAAGTGTTGAGTGAAATAAGTCTGTAAGCAAAACTATTAAGAAAATTGTATAGATCCTCTTTCTATAGTGTATAGAGGTAGTATGCTCCCAGCTGAGATGAGTGTGGGAATGACGTGACAGGATACATTTTTAAAATAAGCATGCCATAAAAATGATTGGTAGAACACAGTCTATGCAATTAAACTCTGTGTTTTCTTCCCAAATTTTGAATGTAGTCTGTTGTATGCCCAAAAGTGGCAACTGATTGGAAACCTAAAAGTGAATTCTAGATTTCCATTTGCTTTTTATCGTCGGGCTATATATTCTGGGGAGGCAAAAAGAATATGTGGTTGAGATGTTCTGTGGTTACCCTCAGTATCTTACTGTGATAGTGGCATCTAAGGTGACACTGCCGTGACGGCTCAAATACTTATGCGGACAAGGCAGACCCACAGTGGAGCAAAGCACCATGAAAGCACACGCAGCATAAAGATAAAGAAAGGCCATTGTCTCATGGTAACTGCGTCCAGTTCTGAGTATTCTACTATAAATCTAAGCCATGTAGGGAGTGGGATTTTATAGCTATAATTGCACTTGAGATTATTCTGCTGTCTAATGCAAGTCGATGAAAGGGTCTAATTTTTGTAAGTCTTGAAACACGACTTTAGGCATCCATTATTGTACAATTTTAGTTTTGAATCAGTATGAGCTTTATCTTCAGTTATGATGTTCACATCCCCTTAAGTAAGAGGAGGATCAATAGTAAAAGAAAACCAGCAAATTGTAGGCTTTGCCATAAATCTAAGGTATTAGGTGGACATAATTTAAACAGTTGTTTTTCTTTTCATGAAGAATAAACACATAATAGGAGAAAAAAATGAGGCTCTAAAGGGATTGTGCATTTCCAAATATTTTATAGCTGTGTTAAATGCAATGCTGAGCTTCAGTTCCACTGTGGAATATTTGCTGAGGATCATTTACTTGCCAACCGAAAACCCAAAAGATGCTATTTGAGGTTTTTTTGTGTGGTTTCAGTCTTGGCCCTTTTGTCGGGGTTTCACTGCATGATTATCAAGAGCAGCTCTTTGCATGTGAGAAGACAGATGCTGATGATTTAAGCAGGGAAATATACCACAGTGCTTTTACTCAGCTGATATTTAATGATTTACCATTTAATGTAGTTCATCTTTCATAACCCTGAGTTCAAACAGAAGCAGTTGCTATTAGGGAGGCAATAATATTGAACTTCCCACCAGTGACCTAGGAGAGCTGCTTTTGTAGCTTTAGCTACGGGACCCATCTGGCCTTTAGACCCTAAGCACAACAACAGAAGGAGAGAAACCGTTTACTTCCCATCAATAGAGTACTGGGTAGAATGCATAATTATGCCAGATAAAGATTTTCAAATCAAAACTCCTTCTGTTAACATCGCTCTGCAACTTTGAAGGACAAAACAATGCTCTTTACTCATTATCAAAAGAACCCTGAGAAAACTCAGAACACATACGAAAAATCATGCTGAGCTGAAATCAATTCAAAAGGAAGAAGTGTTCCTGGTTTCAAACCTGGAAGATAAACTTATTTTCTTATAATTTCTATTTGCTTTCATTAGTGTGGATGCTTTCTGGTAAGGCTTTTTCCCTCTGTCTAAGTAGAAGATACTTCGATAGATGTAGATATTTAGATAGATGGATGAATAGATAAACTGCTTAAAGACAAGCCTTTCAGAAAATTAAAGTGTAAGAGACAGATCAAATGAGATTGAAGTCTTTTGGAGGAAGGATGGTATCCAATGTGGTGATGAGAATTGTGTTATTAATGTTATCAAACAGAATGCTTTAAAGGCATTTTTTCCTATCAAAATCCTTTCCTAGGTCAATAATCTGTTTTCACTTTGGTATTATTGGTGAGAGATTGAAAGCAGATTACAGGTTAGGTTGGCTCTATTTTTTTCTGATTTTCTTTTTTTTTTTTTTTTGATTAAACTTCTAACATCTGTAAATTAGGATTTGCAAGCAAAAGAAAGGATTATCAACTTTCATTACAATTATAGGCTTGCTGGACAACTGTTGCCTAGTTATGATTCTATCTAATCCCTTGACTGCTTACAGGAGGCCAAAAATGTTTTTCTTTTCTAATAATATATTCCTAAAAGACAGAGAAGGCAGTTAGATCAAATGTTTTCACGGTGAAAAACATACTTAGAGGTGTTCAGTCTGATGGGATTAGATGGACTAAAACCACTATGTGGGTCTCCCATCCTGCACTGCAGCGTTTGTCATTCTCAAAGCCAGAGCTAGACTTCTCAAATCATTTTCTGATTTAAAGATCCATTTTTTGAAGCATTGCCCATAGTACAAAAGCATGTGTATTTACCTCTATGCATCATTTGAAAATACTGTCTTGGAGATATTTATGCATTTTCCAAAGTTTGATGATGCTTGGTATTTTGGATTTGTCATTTGGCAAATAAGTAGATATTTGCATAATATTTATAATTAGGCAATTATGACATTTAAAAAGATAAAGAATGGTTGGGCGCGAGGCTCATGCCCGTAATCCCAGTACTTTGGGAAGCCAAGGCAGGCACATTACTTGAGGTCAGGAGTTTGACACCATCCTGGGCAACATGGTGCAACCCTGTCTCTACTAAAAACAAAATCAAACAACAACAACAAAAAATAGCTGGGCGTGGTGGTGGGTGCCTCTAATCCCAGCCACTAGGGAGGCTGAGGCAGGGGAATCACTTGAACCCAGGAGGCGGTGGTTGCAGTGAGCTGAGATTGTGCCACTGCACTCCAGCCAGGGTGACAGAGCAAGAACCCATGTCTAAATAAATAAATAATAAAAAAATTAAAAGAAGACTTTCTGTACAAGGTTTTTGAATAAAGAAATAATCCAGAAGTATAAATGTGCTGTGCTTTATACTTTCTTATTGCAGTTCTTGATAGAATGTTCCTTCGTCTACTTTTGAGGTTTAGTTCTGCTGCCTGGTCTGCTGCCAGTCTAGCGTATTGCATTTCTGGATTCTTAGCCTCCTCATCAGTTGTGGAAAAACCCCTTTCAACTGCTTATTTATTTGTAGCATCTATCTGAACTCCACGTGAGGACATGGATACCTTAGTATAGAGAATTGTGTCAAAATTATCATGATTTCACTTAAAAAGGAATGATCAAAGTATAGGTTCTATTTTGACATGGATTTGGTTAAATTGCTACATATTGGAAATCAGATATTAATGCATCAACCTCAACAAGTTAGAAAGTTTGATTTGGAATTTTATTTAAATTCATTTTTTTGGTCCAAATATAGACAGGTATTTTATGAAATTTCTATTTTTCTGTTTGCTCAGTTTCAAGGTTTATAGGAGATCTAATTTGAAACATGGCCAAAATGCCACCGCAGAAACAGTGGAGGGTTTTTGCCACAAAATTTTATTATAATGATTTCCAGGCTCAAGGGCATATGATCATGTGTCAGTGTGTATGTTTTAAAATAATGTTTCAATATTTTTTTAGCCTTTTAAAACTTTAAAAAGAAAATCTAGTCTTTTTTTCTTTGTTTTGAGTGGACAGATATTCTGGTTCATTCCATTTTGATGAGCCCTAGCATACATTGATAGTTAACCATTGGACATTCTGTATTCAAAGTAGCTAGTATAGATTTCAGCCTTTAGAGAGCCAGATTATTCAGGTGAATGTGGTTAGAGCACTCAGGGAAACTGAACATTTCACCATTGCCTATTATTATGAGTTATTTTCAAGTGAGCCTCTTACAATACATTTTTTTAAAAAGAGGAACTATAATAAAAGTGGGTGAGATACTATCATGCAAAGGTGCCACATTTGACTAGAGGTGGTGGTTGGGGTTAATTTAATATCAGCTGAAATCTCCTAATGCAGCTTGGGCACTACTGACATATTTTCTAAAAATCACCAGATCACAGTATTATAATATTCAAATTAGTAAAGATTAGAAATATATCAAATCTTGTTAAAGAAATGACCTACCAACCTTAGAAGCAAGAAAACCGACTCTGTAACTCAAATTATGAAATAACAAGCCAACATTTCTGTGAAAGAAAGGTGGACCCTAATACAACAAGTAGAGTCTAGTAATATATTTTCTCTCTACCCTGACCTTAAATAATGTCACTGTGTTCACAACCTATGACACGGTGCCATATTGCTGAAAGGATTTGTACAGAGAAAGAACCCATTCCAAAAAGGTAGAAGTAAAGTATTACTAATATAAGAAGGAAAACATATCTTAATATTCTCTAAAGTCATGCAGAAAACTCATTGTGATCTAATAAAATATTTTGAAGGAAAAATTATAAAATAAAATATTAAAGAAAAAGCACCTTGCAGGAACTTTTGAATAATGTTTTGTAAAGTTAATGAACCAAAATTATAAATGATCATTATAATGATTTACCAATTTAGAATCACATAATGGCAATTAACTATTTTTCTTATCATCAAAATGACAGTTTAAAAAAATCACATTTAGCATTCTTCATTTATTCTGACGCCATTTAAAGGGATAAAACACTGTATAGTACTCTGCATGGGTTACAACAGATTTTGTTATAATTATAAAATATAATTCAGAAAAGTTTAAATTGTATTTAAAGAAAAATAATACAGTAAAGGAGGATACTTTTTGTATGTAGAATATAGCATGGCATGAAAAGAAAATTTTCTTTAAATCTTAAGGTAGTAATTCTTAAGCATGTTCTGAGAACTACGTGCCTGAGAATTACCTGGGAAACTTGTTAGAAATGCTGCAAATTCTTGGGATTTATGCCAGGTCTACTGAGCCTAATTCTAACAGAATTAATTTCAGAACCTGTTTTACTATATACATAATCACAGATGCTTCATAAGAATGGACAACTTTCAGTATCACTCTCTTAAAGGAAATATTTTACCTATATGATTACTTGGCACTACTGACCAAATTAAAGAAAACCGGTAGTATTAGGGAACTCTGAATTTGTGGAATAAAGAGAAGCTATTTTCCGGTGAATTTCTACATTTAGTAGGTTATCTTATACATGATAGGCATTCAACAAATATGTGTATTAAATGAATGAATAAATGGAATTTTATCAATTATATGAAGACAAATACCATTTGGATGCAAAATGTGAATGTTAAAATAGGAAATCACCGCTAAGAGTATTCAGAGGAAACTGATTATTTAATTTACAACATGTGTTCAATAATATTTGGAATATGAGAAGATAAACAGGTAATTTAAAGTTATAGAGGAGGTACTATGTAGGGAACAAACTGAAGTATAACCATAAACTCTTTAACAAGTCCCTGTTAATGTAAGAGATAGAGGTGAATGTGCTAGCCATTAAATTTTTTTGTTTTTTTAGCAGGAAGGTTGTTCAGGGTATATATATGGTACAGTTTCTATATTTAGGGATAAATGTATTACACTTTAAAAAATCAGGAATATAACTGTTTGTACCCTTACATATTTGCTGAAAGTAACATTACTTCTGTTTTAGCAATAAGAAAAAGGAGATACTCTTTTTCATATGTTTGTTCATTTTTCATCCATTTAGCAGTTATTTACTGATTTCCTACTATGTGCAAGAACGCTGCCTTCACTAGTATTTCAGGACTAGCCCAGAAGGAATCACTCTCCTTTTTATCACAGATGGTCACCCACTGAAGTCAGATGCTCTGATTTGGGTCATACTCACAGGGAGGATTTGTGAGCAAAAGACATTAGCATTTACAGCTAATTCTTTATTGAATCGAGCTGTCACAGACTTAAAAACATGTAGTCAACTGTTTACCAACCATCATTATGAACTGCAGTGATACTTCCCTTTCCTCTTATCACATCTTTTGTTAGGGACCTCTCTCTTCCCCACTATTGTTAAGCTGGGTGTGTCCACATCCTGCTTCTTTTGTAATAATCTTTTGAACCTCTTTAATAAATTACTGGACTAGTCTATAACTACTGAGGCCACTACTGAGTAATTTTAACAAAGAGATTGTATAAATACACACAGAGTGGTGTCTCTTAATTAAGAATGTGATGAGTGGATCAAGGTATTTGGCAATAGTTGAAATCAGCAAGTCATTAAAAATTCTTCCGTGATACTACTAATTTGTTCATAATAGCCTTATAATTGCAGCATATAAACAAAGACAAATGTGGGTTGGAGTCTATGTAAAAATATCAATCTTGTCTTTTCTGCTTAAAAGAGTTATAATTTCCACTTCTGGTGCAGTTGAAATAAGAAATAAGCTATATCCTGTGTGTTTGGTTGACAAGCTTTTAATGTTCAGGTTCCTTTTCTGAAAGGTGGCCTTCCTTTATAAAACGTTTGTTGTCGGTAGCCTTGTGTAGTCTAGCAGAAATCAGAGATGCAGCTGTCTTATGAATAACCAGATGGGAAATGCAAGATGATCAAACTTCTTCCTAGACCCCATGAGTCAAATAGAAATAACAAAAGATTTTCCTTTGCAACTGGGAGGAGAGTGAAACCGAATTATAAAAAGTCTTGTATACAAATGACAATAACACCTAACAGGAGCCTCCTCCTTAAAGACAGGAAACCTGTTTTCTAAAGCTTTTTCCATCACCAAATACAGCCAGAGTCTGCTATGAGATTTAGCAGCTGTTGAACAGTGCCAGAAACTCTGATGAACGTCCAAGACATTTCCTTCAAGCAAAATAATACCCTCCAAAGAGCACGTTCGGAGATAGTTCACACGGACTCAGAGGGGAGAGCGCCACCTATCGTATCACGGCGGCAGTGTCCAGGGCACCTGGCCATCCTTTCAGCCTCCCTTGCACCACCCGCCAGCACATCCTGTTCTGCCCCAGAGAGCTGCGGATAGTAATGTTCTGAGGTGGTCTGAAGTTCACCTAAGTGTGCTCATATCACGCCCTATAATGTGAGGAAAACACACGAATTTAAATCAGTTTTTAAAACAACCAGGCCTCTCTTCTCATTTACTAGAATGGAAAAAATTCACTTTTATTACCTCGAAGATGCCAAACAGTGCCATTTTATTACTGTGGGAAGCTGGAAGTCATTTCCGAAACCTTTTGGCAAGGGTGCTATATAGAGCATCCAGTTCAGTCCTTTAAGTGTCTTCTGAGAACCACCACACAGACTGTGATTTACTGTCTTCAGGAGTTAAAGGGACCCTTTCTACCCTGAAACTGAAGAAAGAAAGGTGAAGTGTGTTTACCAAGCATCCCAA
The DNA here is from genome assembly GCA_963573385.1 of Cacajao melanocephalus. Lineage (NCBI taxonomy): Eukaryota > Metazoa > Chordata > Mammalia > Primates > Pitheciidae > Cacajao > Cacajao melanocephalus. Next base: position 24,680 of record CAUYLG010044814.1, read on the forward strand.
TGAGACTTGCAAGAATATGAGACCGCATAGAGAGGGGAGCCAGAGGTAAAGAATGCTTTGGTAACCCACATTTTCCAGTATCTACTCTTGCATTTGCTTTAAAAGATTATGTTGGCAGCCTTTAGCAGTTGTGATGATTTTTGTATATTGATCAATTGGTCTTTAGGCGACTTTCACAGACAGCTACACAAAGGGGGGACTCCTTTTCCTTCTTTCTCTTCGATGTTTGCGTCTTAAATAGGTTTTGGTACACTTCCATAGTGAATGCGGTGTCATAGGCTAAATATGTGTATACGTATGTGTGTACGTATGTACATAGATAATAGACCACTGTGAAAAATAATTACGTAGTCTATTACATCAAAAATGAGAAGCTGTCTGATAGTATAAAAGGAAATCTAGTAAACTTTACTTGACAAAAATCAGTGAACTACTGACCTCAAATAGAAAGACCAATCTTCAACTGCCTTTATAGTTCCAATCTCCAATAAGTAATCATCAAAGCAACTCAGAGCAGGACATGACATTTTTTTCTTGTAAATAACCCCACATCTTTCATGGAGCAATGTCTCTAGCAATTACATTCTTAACAGAATATTATATTTATAAACTATATCATAAAGGCATCCTATGGTAGCCTACAGTTTCCATGTCTTTTTTTTTAAAGTGAAATTAATGTTTTCTTACAATGTTTTGGTTATTGATGACAAAAACATTCTTTTATCCTGCTCTGCCTGTTAAGTAAATATAACACAACACTTGGAGTGGATGAATTTATTACAATATTGGAAATATGTGGTCTGTTTCTTTTTAGGGCCAAGATGATATATCTGTTCTGAAGTTTAAGATTCACACTTGACAGTAGGTTTAGGATTTTATGCTGCTTTCATTGCTAAATCTAGTAGGGGTATTAGAGGCCAAACCTTCAAGTAGCGCCTGCTAGACAAATGGCTGAGGGGAGTGGAGGGCTACATCCAGGGAGCCAGGAATGCAGTGCATTCAGTGCAGGAACTCAAAGGTAACTAGAGGAATAAAAGTCCCCTTTACTTAAGAGGAGTGAAATCTAGCCAAAAACTTTGATATATGCATAATAAAAAGGTAGAGAAAACATCTGAGAGCAAATTTATCACCAGCTTGCTGAGTCATCATTAATGGCCATTAAAACAAAACAATAGAAAAAAGAACAATAATTAAAGATGAGGTAGAAAAACAACTGAATTTTTTAAAAAAAGTTCCTCTTCTTAGAAATACACCCAGGAAGCTTTGTCTGCTTAAAACTGGCATACACATACCGACTCATTCATTTGCTATGTGTATGTCATTTTTTCTTTTTATATTTCCATCCATTCATCCATCTATTCATCCATTAATAAATCTATCCATCCTTCACCCAATTATCCATCTATTGCAACCAAGTATTTATAAATTATTTTCTTTTTTCAGCCACTTGTAAATCCAACCTGTTTCAGGTGGCTGCTACGTAATTTGTAATATTACTAGTGATAGACGTAGAAGATGGGGTCTCTTCCCCCAGGGAGCTTAGAGTCCAAGTGAAGAGAAAGTTAAGTATATTATTACTATACCATGTGATAGATGATATGATAGCACTACACTATGAAGATAGAAAGGCTTCTAAGTTAGAGAGGTAGATCTGGGAAGGCTAACAGTAGAGCTGAACTGTAAGAAAAGATGGTGAAGAGGAAAGATAATTCTAGACAAAAAGCATGGTATATGAAAAATGTGTCCTTAATTATTGGTATACATTTATAGTCACAAAATTATTTAACAAAACTCCACTCCTTAAAACTCAACATGGGCAGGTGGCTCACGCCTGTATTCCCAACAGTTTGGGAGGCCAAGGTGGGTGTGTGACCTGAGGGCAGGCGTTCCAGACCAGCCTGGGCAACATGGTGCAACCCTGTCTCTACTAAAAAGATGGAAAATTAGCTGGGCGCGGTGGTGTGTGTCTGTAATCCCAACTACTCAGGAGGCTGAGGCAGGAGAATTGCTTGAGTGCAGGAGGCAGAGGTTGCAGTGAGCCGAGATTTCGCCATTGCACTCCAGCTGGAATTAAAGAGTGAGACTACAATTCAGAAACCAACAAACACAAAACAACACCACATTACATAATGATTCAATTAATAAGGACTCGTGGAGGCAATAAAGCTTGGTAGTTACATGTATTACTGCCTTTGGAACCAGATTTCCTGGGCTTGAATCCTGGCTACATGATAACCTAAGGGAAATTACTCAACTGTTCTCTGCCTCAGTTTCCCTTTCTTCAACTGTAAATAGTAACTGTATATCTTACAGTGAGTATTATGTGAATTTATGCATGGAAAATTTACATATATTTGGCAGAAATAATTTCTCAATATATGTTAGGATAATATTTTTCCTTTGGTTAAAATGATCTTACTGATGATATTTTTTGAAGAGATGTGTGAGAGTTATCAGAATCTGAGACTTACTACATTCAGAAACCAAAGAGGCTTCACCTTTCTTAAACTTTTAAAACTGTTTCCACGAATGAGAAAAACCTCTAGAAATTCACTCAGATTTCTGAGTTCAAATTCTGTCTTTACTTCCTTCTAACTTTGAGGTCTTTAGCAAGTTGCTTAATGCCTGTGCCTCAGTTTCTCATCACAAACAAATGCAGATGCTAATGACACCAATATCTCCCTCATGAGTCTGCTGGGAGAATTAAATGCTGCTGGGATGATGTGTAAATGTGACTGACATCACCCAAAGGTTTGTTTCATCATCATCAAAAGAAAAAAACAAACAAAAACCATCCTTTAAAATGCTATAATGGCTAATCTAAGGCTTGTGAAAAAATATCTTTCCCAAAATACTTTCTATAGTTTGAGAGATGACATATAAATATTCTCATCTGCATTTGCCAACTCTGGAAAACACTCCTGAATGCTATCGCTGACTTTGATACGCTGCCTTTGCATCTTTGCCAGAACTTGCTCTGGTTTGCAGCTATTCATAGAATGCCCTTGGATAATGTGATAGGTTGAATTTGAATTACTCCTCCAATCATTTTGGAGCCAGAAATAATAATGGCAACGAAAATGGTCATCTGGAGAATGAACTAAGCATGGACATTTTCCAATACAATCTCTTTCTAATTTTCGTCCTTAAAATAACTCAAAAGAAGATAACACACTGTTTGAGTCAGTAAGCCTTAAACATGCTAACATAAAATTAATTTTCTGTATGTACTTAATAGATGCTTTAAAAGACCACCACTCTCAGATGGAATACAAATACAAAGTGACTTTTAAAAACTCACAAATTATAGCAAAACAGATATTACAGTAGATCTTTTCTCTTTTCCTGGAATTGCTTTTAATTGCAATTGTTTGAGGGCTGAGCACCAAGCCATTCAGAGCACTATGTACAGACTGGCTTTAAATACATTCAGCATATCATCACGTTGCTAATACTATACAAATCTTTGGTCTCTCAAACATCTCTGCTTTCCTCCCACGTATCAATGACCTAATACTGTTACATCTAAGGCTAGGGCTTGTTAGTTTGCCTGAAGGAGTACAGAAGTTCCAGGCTGGCATAGCTTCTATTTTATTAAAATTTTTTTCTTGCCTGCAACCTGATTTCTTCTGGTCTGACCTAATTCCTTTGATGCCTGGGGCTTGGAGGCCCGTGCTAATCTGCATCATGGATGTGGGGAGGAAAGGTAAGACAATTGAAAGGAAAGTAAAAGAAGGAAAGAATGGTACCTGGGTGCGAATGCTCTTTAAAAATCAAAATAAGCATTTTGAAAGCAGGACACTTTTGTTTTAGTGCATCCTTTAAGGAAGAACCTAAATTCAATGCATAATCTAATACAAATTTCCCTTCTCTCTTAACTCTTTACTTTTTAAAGGCATATAGTAAACCATTGTAAAACTATGACAAAAAAAAAGAATGGCAGAATGCTAATTGTAGCATCATACGATAAATTCCAGTGTAAGAAAAATATCTGTTTATGAAAACTAAGTCATGCTCTAGATGTCACAATGATAGAAAAGGTTTGCCCTGACTTTCATGCAGAGATCGTGTGACAGTCTAAGCTTTGTTACTAAGCTTTGGAACGTGCTGATATTCAGAGTTTCTTAGACCTGCCCGCTAACTTATTGTTTCTCTGGGTCTGTTCCCGGTTTCTTTTGCCCTTTGGGAAGCAGGTTCTTCTTACCGCTCAAATATTCGTCCAACATCTTGTAATCATTAATATACCAAAGGCAGGGGCAAAGGGGGCATATTTTCAAAGTGACTGTGCTCTCTTGATTTTGGATTACTATGAATCCTGGAGAAGTGGGCAGGTGAAATTTATCCTTTCTTGCTAACAAATTGCATGCCTTTTTTGAGATGTTAAAAAGTTGTAATTTTGTTTGCACGGATTTACAAGAAAAGGGAAGGGTGTCCATTTGTGATTTGATTAATAGAGATTCACAAGGTCATCCTTACACCTGCTCCCATCAGAAGAGATGCACTTTATTTAAAGCAAGATAATGATCAGTAACAGTAATTGTTTTCAACACAGTAGCACGCCTTAGTACAGGGATATTTTCACTTCACAGATGTTTGAAGTCACTTGGAGCTCAGCCTCCAAGCTTGTTATTCATTTGGCATCCAAATTCATGTTTCATAGCCACGTGACTATCTTATGTGCCAAAAATAGAAGGAATCCTCTGAATTTTAGAGCTATACCGTAGCTGTCTAATCTACACAGCTTCTGTGTTTCAGGATATATTTGCAGATTCAAAATATGTATTTCAGTCGATTGCTTAAAACCATTTATTCAACAGATACTTAGGGCTGCTAAATGGTACAAATGTGTGTGCTTTCTGTGTTCCTCCCAGAGGTAGGAGGTGTCTCCTTTTTATTCTCCTTTTATTTTCACTTGTATTTTAGTAGCAGATACACCAGTGAGCAGGAAAATAATCACTACACAGATACTGAGAAGGAAAGAAAAAGAAGAGGGATTTGTAATCTAGATAATTCACAACATGGAAAGCTAACAGAGGCGTACCCAATGATAGCTAGGATATTAGATGATTAGGGGTATGTGTGTGCTATATTTTAACACAAGCCCATGGAATCAGCATTTTTCACACTGAAAAAAAATTTTGGCAGTTTAGTCTGAACACTGCTTCTAACAGAACTGGAAAGGCCATTTGAAAACAGTTTAAGCCCACACATCATTTCTTATTGGATCCAAAGTAATAGAAAGTCACACATTGGTACAAACTGCTGCTACTTTATTTCACTGCCTCCTCCCATGTAAACTAATGAGCGCTTATGAGCAGAAAATCCAGCATGGAAGATCCCAAACCATGCATTATGGTTTTCTTTAGCAGAGATACCAAAAATGATCTCATGTTCAGCTTATATTGTTCAGTTCTGAAATCCATTATAGTTTGTGCATTGGGCAGGTAGAGATTAATTTGCGTTTGTAAACGTGCATACCCTTGGGGGCAGTTGTATTTTATGCATGGGTGAACAAGGGTCTTTTAGCAGCAAATCTATGAAGCTGACATTTTTATGCCTTCTATTTTTTTTAAGCACAAGTCTAAGCACACGAACAGCAGATTTCCAATTTTAAACTGCCCCTTGAACTCACCTTTTAGTTTAATGTTATAATTAATGTGGTTTGTAAGCCAACATTAGGTATAAACTTTCTATGGATATACATGCATATATTTTCCTCAGACACAAACATTTTTATCAAGTACAGTAAGACTGATTTATATTTACTTTAATACAATGACCCATTTAATAAACAATGCTACCTACTATGAGAAGAAATAAGAAATTTTTTAAAATGAGCATTCCATCTTACAGTGCATCTAGAAGAGGTTGCTTATGTTTTTTGCTGTATTTTTACAAAAATGAAAAAATGATGACAAATATGTATTAGATTAGCATGTATAAGGTTTACTTCATCAAAATTCCCTTGCATCCTATTTTATTTTTACAGAATTCTGATGAGGAATGTGTAGTGCTGAATTCCTCAAGCAAGCTAGACCTAATGCTTATGATAATGATCACAGCAATTACAAACACAATAGATGTACATTGTCCCAAATGAGGTCTGAACTCCTGATTAAAGAAAGACAGGGCTTCCTCCTTTTTTCCTGTGTGTCTTGTGTAACAACCTCATTGTCTATAACTAACAGATAAAAATGCAATGAGGTGAGTCTGTAATACAACAGATAGTGAAACAAACAAAATTGCTTACATTTTTGCATGCTGTGCTAACCCCTTTCTCAGATGATCTTGGTGGCTTTGCCTTTTTCTAATTTTGCTAACATCTCACAGGCATGGGACAGCGCCCCCCTCCCTTCCCGGACCCCAACCCTCCAGTTCCTCCCTCTCCCTTCTTTTCTCCTTCCTGCTGTTTCATTACATTTTCTTATGTGCATACCATCAAGTCCTCTTAGACACATAATCAGATTTGTGCCAGACTATGTTTCTTGGCTTTAATGGTTAGTTAGCTTTCCAGAATATACATGCTGCTTTATACATGCTTTTATTACTGACATCATGAGAATGCATCTCTCCTATGTTTACAATTGGGTGTTCACCCTTAAATAAAAGCCATGAGATCAGGTTTAAGAGAATTGTTGTTTAAGAGAATCTTTGAAAAGCAGAATAAAAACAGCTGTTATCTGCTTGAACCATTTCATTTTCTTTCATGATCTGAATGATAATGATGTGTAACAGTGGGCAGTCTCCAGCTTTCATTGTACACCATACATCAGAGCCTCTTTCAGGGTGGAATTGGGTCTCCATCTCAGAGTTCCAACACGATCTTTTCAACATCACTTCTAACAGGTGTTGGTGTTTGGGGGAGGGGTGAAGGGAGAATAAAACACCTTTGCTTGTTTTCCCACTGACCTCCGGATCCAGGAGGCTGGTTTTCATTGCCAATGTGGGTTTGAAAGTCAAACCAGGTCCTTGCTGAAATCTCTCTCGCCAGGAACAGATTACAAATATTTCCACATGTCAAACAAATGAACAATAGGGTGGTCCTTATTAATCAAAGCTCTTCTAAACCAAGTACAGATGGTAGCAGTGAACTTCTCTTCCATGAAGATTTCTGAAGACATGAGGAAATAGATCTCACAGAAATGCACATTTCTTCCAGAGACACCAGATAAGGAATAAGGAGCTCAACCCAAATGTAGCCGAAAAGGAAATGAAACAGAATAACAAATAAATAAAAAATTTAAAACACCGGTATTCTCCATGATCCAAACTAGAAGGCTGATTGAGCTTATTTCCATTCAACACTCCCTTATCGCAAGCTGTTCCTGAGGATTCTGCAGTATTTGCCTAGAGACTGACAAGCTCAAATTGGTTTTAACCTCCAGAGTCCCCTTTTCATATCGCAGATGTTGCTGATTGGGGAACAGAGTTCCGCTCTCCCCAAAGTATGTGATTTCCAGGCTCTGGTGGCATCTACTACTGAGAGCATAACTCCTCTCAGACAACAATGTCATTTGTTATTTTTAATTAACAGAAAAATACCAATAGCAATGTTTGAAACTGCATTGTATTCAAAACTTGAGAGTGAAGTGAGTTAGGGAAGCAATTTTATTTAAAGAACAGCCCAGAGGCTGGATGCATGGCGGTGTTTCTCTGACCCTAGCTGTATTATCTAAGCCTCTTGGGTGGCAAAACCTGGGCTGAGAAATCTCCTGGGAACAAAGACTCCTTGGGACGTTCTATATCACCAGATGTTACTATTTAGGAATAGAATATTTCAGATGTTTTAGCAAAATTGGTTTCACTTTTTCACTCAAGAGTGGTGCTATGATGGTCCCATGTAGTCAGTCCTTCAAGGTGAAGTTTCAAACGAAGCTAAAATGTCACTCAGTTCACACCTTATCTCAAAGTGGTGTTAAACCTAAATTGTATTTGAAAGGTGAAAATTCTGTTGTGAAGCCCTTAGCATAGAGGGTCTCTGATTTCCACTGATAAAATAAAATTCCATGATGTAAAAACTTTACCGGAGGCCATTTCTCTTTTTAGCCTAAATCTTTTATACTGCAGCTAAGAGTGTACTTCCTCTTTGTCTGATCTCAGTAAAGAGAGAAGTATTCAAAATACTTTAATGTATGGTTAAAGAGTTTTCAAAGTCTCCTCTCAAACTTTTTCAACATAATTACAGTAAAGATGGGAAATTTTTCTGCTAATAGATTAAGGATGTGCCTGAAACCTCAGATTAATTATAATATTTTTCAAGAGGACTAAAATTATATAACTTTTTATGAGGAGATAACGCTTTATTGGATTTTAAAAGGAAATGAAATATTCTTTTTAAATAATATGTAGGCATGACATATGAAAACAATTCCTTTACATGTCATAATTATGATTTAATAATGACTTTTTTGGGGAGGTGTGGAGACTGTCCAACAGATATCTTGTTGGAAAATAAAAGGCCTTATGAAAATAATCTCTATTATTATTTTTAAAATATGAGATATTTTGTTCAATATATAAAATAGTATTTTTATTTCCTTTTTATTTTTTGTCATGCAGGCTGGACTTCAGTGGTGCAATCACAGCTCACCGTAGCCTCCACCTTCCCAGCTCAGGTGATCCTCCCACCTCAGCCTCCTAAGTAGCTGAGACTGCAGGTGGGCAACATCCCTATGGCTAATTTTTTTTTCCTTTCTGATTACATACATATATTTAACAGTACAGTTTTACAGAGAATGCTAAGAGCACTTTTCTTCATATTTTACAGAAGGGCTGGAAACATATGGACTTTCTATTAGTAATCTTACGACAGCACATCCAAATCTAATTCCTAAATAGATGATGCGTTATAATTTGTTTGGAATTTAAAGGCTTAATGGCAATCATCAGGGGAGGAAAAAGAGTAAGTTTATTTTGCATAACTGACCAAAACATAAATTCAAGAAATAGTAAGTAGAATTTAATATGGTCTCCTGCGCCCTGAAGGAGGTGGTGCCCGATTTGGAGGGGTAATTGCTATGTCCAAGTAATCTCCTATCTGGAACTCCTGTGACTGCAGAGTCATGGAATCATCAGTCCCCTTTCTTCCAGACATGGTCCTGCCAATCTCCTTAACTCCATAGCCAGATCTTTTAACATCTGTAAAAACGATTGCAAAATTGAAGCGAGTGCCCTTCTTTCTAGCTTCTGGGTAGACCTCTTTTACTAAGCTTGTCAGTTCTTTCAAGGTTGCATCCATCTAAGTATAGATCTGCCACTCGCTGGATGGGATGTGTTCCCCCGGAGAACTCGTGCATTCGGTGGTGGCAGCCGTTATTGGTGGTGAAGACCCGCGGCAGCAGCGGGCATGTCTTGGCTTGTCGATTGGCTTCTCCGGGTCCTGCTTAATTTCCTCCTGGGTAATGCACGACTCCACCGCCATCTTCCTCCTACAGCCCGCCTAATGTTTTAATTATTCATAGAGACCAGATCTAGTCTTGAACTCCTGGGCTCATGAGATCCTCCCACCTCCGTCTCCCACAGTATTGGGATTACAGGCATGAGTCACCACATCTAGTCTGAAATAGTATTTTCCAATATCCCATTTGGGGTATTCAGTTCTCTGAATATGTGGCAGTCCATCCAGTTCTAAATTAATGCAGAACCATTGCCAATGCCAAAAAAGACTTCATTCTTCCCATTTTTTGGTGTGTGATGTTGAATAAGTGATCGTATCTCAGTGAAACTGACTTTCCCTGAAAAAGTGAAAGAAAGCATGCTGCTCCTCAGAGTGGGCATTCCTCATGCCACATTTGCATGTACCTAAAAAGGCTTCTTATGGCACCACCATAAAATTCAGGGCAGTAGATGTACTCTGTTCCATAAGCAAACACAGTAACTTCCATGTTGAGAAGACAAGGAAAGATGAATCCATGTATTAGAACACCAACTCTCTTGAGGAATGCCTTAAAAATTATTCTAGAATGTCAACATAGCTTTTAGAATTTTTGCTAAAAGCCGTGTTTATATTCAATTCAGATATGATACAAATCTATAAATATTAATAGTCATCTTGATTTGTCTACTTCTCTATTGTAATTAAATTAAAGATAAGGAGCTGCCACATAATCTGTTAGGTAGAATTAATAAGAACATACATGAGAGAAAAAAAAGAATAATTCTGATGGAAGAGTCAAAGTAAAAAATGAAAGGAAAGGAAGGAGAGATCTAAATCTCCACCTGGAGAAATGTATTAGTCTGAGGAAATTTGGAATGACTACTCACCAGAATATGGATTAAAAAGTTAACTACATTGAACAGTAATTAACATTTTAAAATGCTTACAACCTACTGAGAATTTTATTCATTGCTTTATACTTATTCAAAGTTTCTGAGTGCAGTGGCTAAGAGCTTAAGTTCTGGGTTTGAATCTGACTAGTTCTTTGACATTGGCCCAATAGCTTCCTTTAGCCTCCAGCTCCTCATATATAAAATGTGATGAAAAACTCATTACAAAGCCTTCTTCATAGGTTTATTATGAAGATAAATTGATTAAATATTGGGAAGTTCTTGGAACAGTATCTGGGACATACTAAACACTACTCAAGGGTTTATTATACAATATTCTAATTTTCACAGGAACTTTCTACCATACAAACCATTATTTTCCTTTTAAAGTAAAGATAATTGGGGCTTCAAAGTTGATTACCTTGCCTAAGATCATACAGCTAGTAGATGGTGGCAAGGGGGTTGGTATTCTGTACATCTGATTCCAATGTCACAGCTTCACCATGCTGTAGAGTGAACTTATTAACTACCAAGTAAGAAACGGTTATCAGATATTCTGATAAAAATCAGACATTGGCTTCACTGACTACCATCTCTCCCTTTCATCCTAGGAAGGGTAGTGGATAAATGTACAAATGTAGAAACATATATATTGCAGAATGTATGTAAATGTGCATTTTGGCATATCTAACTTTTGAACCCATTTTTCCTTTCCAAGAGTACCCACTTACTGAATTATTTGATAATAACACGACTTTTGATACGCCAACCTAGAGGTGCCATCACTAAAGAAGAAGTATTATGGCCAGCTGCAGTGACTCATGCCTGTAATCCCAGAACTTTGGGAGGCTGAGGCTGGCAGATCACCTGAGGTCAGGAGTTCCAGACCAGCCTGGTGAAACCTTGTCTCCACTAAAAATACAAAAATTAGCTGGGCGTGGTAGTTCATTCCTGTAGTCCCAGCTACCTGGGAGGCTGAGGTATGAGAATCACTTGAACCCAGGAAGTGGAGGTTGTTTGAAAATGGGTGTCTTCTCCACTATACTGAAAGCTCCATGAATGTAAGAATTATTTCTGGTTTGCTTATTATTTTATCTCTGGCACGTAGAATGGTGTCCAGTATGAAATGAGATAACCGCACAATGTTTGCCATATTAATCAACAAAAATCTCAGGCCTCTGATGGGCTGTTAGGGGATGATGGTGGGAGTTTAAATGAAGATTAGTGCACATGCATGGCAAGTCGGAGGCTGTGAGAACAAGAATGCTCTGTGGCCAGTGCTGTTTCAGGGTTGTTTCAAAACAGAAAATATGCACAAAAGATAATACTAAGAAAATGGAAGACAATAGGAAAAACAAGATCAACTTAAGAAAAACCTCAGTTGTTTTGTTTCAGAGGAGGGTAGGAAGTTCAGGAGGAATTTTTGTTTTATTTTTCACAGTAGTTGTAGCAGTTTTGAGTTGATTCTCTTTCTGAAATCGTATTAAAACAAGGTGGCTATGGTTAGAACCTATAGGTTAGAATAATGTATACCAACAGGGTTGATGGCAGCAGTAATATCACCTTTATATGGTGGATTCTCTTGGTATGTATCAAAGAATCATCACCCAGTGACACCTGGGTGCAGGAACTCGTATGTGATTAATCAAGGAAGCACCTTCTCTGTTGAACTCTGGAGAGAAGTTTCTGTACCCAGCAGGTGAAATAACATACTGGGGAGACTGGCAGGCAGAGTGGCATATTCCCTCCTGACCTCAATTTCCCAGCCACGGTGCCGTCTGTTTGTGTGTAAGAGCACTAGGCTAAGAAAAACAACAAGGATTCTATCAGGACCCCACAGTATAGGGAGATAGTGATCTTCTCATTTAGTCAAGTAAAAAGGCTAGATTTCAGTGGTATTTGAGAAAGAAGAAAGATAGACTAATTTGGCTACCCATTTTAAAAGAAAGCTTGCCATCTGCTAAATCTTTCCTTACCAATTTATGTCCATTTAGTTTACATCTCTTGGAATTGTAAAACAAACAAACAATTACTAAATTTCAATCCTTTAGAGGGAAATCTTTATTCTCGTTCTTTTTTTCTCTATGGCTGAACAAGTTATTATCTTTAAGGAGAGGCTGTTTCTAGGTATATAAACAGAACATATACATTTGGGTTTATTTTATTTTGAAGTTAAAAGTTAAAAATGGGACACAGTTCTGTGGGTTTTATTCTCCATAGATAATCCCCTGATGCACAATGAGTTTGAACAGGTATCTGGAAATGATGCTGCTTAATGATTTCATGGACAACTAAGACATTTCCTGAGGTTGACTGAAAAAAATTTCTTAGAAATCAAGCACTCTTAAAAACATGCAAAGTGAGGAGGACAGAGCAAGATGGTCAACTAGAAGCTCCTAGCACTTGTCACCCCACAAAGGCCACCAAAACAACAAATAAACTATATTCAAATACAGTAACTAAAGGACAGTGCCAGCATACATCAAAGGAGCTACATAGACCCTGGAGAGCACAGAAACTCAGCATGGCCACATAAAGAACAGAAGGAAGTACCCGCCCTCTGCCACATCACTCCACAGCTGGGATCAGCTGAGAACCAGGAGGACCTTCTCCCTACAGGGAACAGGTAAGCTAGAGGATCCCAGTTGCCCCAGGCAGAAACTATAGTCTTCAACCTTGGACAACTATAGTCTTCAACACTGGGGTCTCCTGCCTGTGTGAACTCTAGGCAGCTGGGGGAGCTGCCTGGATATGAAGCAGCTCCAGGCATCCCAGAACAGTCTTATCCCTCTGTGCCCAAGCAGAAGTGGTACTGCCTCCTGGAGAAACAATACTCTGGCCACCCAGAGCAAGTACTTTCATCATCACCTACCTGGTACCAACGTTGAAGCATATTTGCCCAGACATGAGGAAGCTATGCCTTGGCTGCCCAGAGTGGTCACAAATCCTAGTACCTAAGCTGAAGTAGCACCCTGCCTCCTGAGGAAATGGTCCCTGAGGTATTCAGAACAGTCACACTACTGGGGCTGAGTTGAAGGGCACATCATTCCCTGAGAAAGTTCCTTGGCAGAACTCAACAGATATCCAACCTAGGGCTGAGTTGATGCGGTACCTCACATCCCTGGAAAACAGAGTGCTGGCTGAGCTGACATCTTATTTTAAAGGCCAAATAACTCTAGTACGCTACTTCCCTGGAGCTGGACTCTCTTCCTAGAGTCTGAACTGCTGAGATACCCTTCTTTCCAGGGAGTGGAATCATTACTGTGCTGCTCCCTGTCTCCTGAGGCCCAAAAGACAGCTGTGTGCAGCCATTCTGGGGTACTTGCTGCTGCTGCACCTGGACTAATAGAGTCTAGGATACAGCTGAGCTTCACCATTTCAGGGTCTAGAGTCACCAGTACATAGCACCTCATCCCCTGTGACCCACATTATCAGTAAGACCAATTTGCTCAGGTTCCTCAACTATAGCCATAGCATGCTCCCCAGGCCCAAACCTCCGGAGCACCCTCTTCCCTAGAGTTGGGCCAGTACAGTTCCCAGTCTCCAAGGGGTAGAATCATAGTTACAATCCAGCTCCCAGCGCCTTCTAGGCAGTGCCTTAGAGTCACAGATCCTGGCTCTATGGGCAACCTACATTTATCTCTGCTACAGTTGGCAAACTTGAATCCCAAAGTCCAGGTGCTACCATAGGTTCACAGACTGAGTCTAGGACATGGGCCCCAAAGATACTTCTAGTGCCTGCACCTGGAACCCAGCACTGCTGCAGTGGCTTGTAGGTCATGTCAGATCAGACAAGTGGCATAACCTAAGATAAGTCCCCCCATCGGGGGGAAATGAGAACAGAAGTACCCCCCAAAGCCTTTGTCACTGAGGAACTTAATAACCTATGCTACCAGTACCACTGCCACAGACTTCTATAGCCTAGACCACTGAGGCACACACAATTATTGCTAATGTTGAATATAGCTTAAGAACACCATTCTGTTTACCTGGAAAAACAGTCACTACACCTTTCCCAACCAGCAAACTAAATCCAACTGCAAGTGAAAGTCATTCTCTACAAAAGCTGCTGTAGAAAGTTTGGAAGAAGTTACTGCTCCACCAGATGCACAGACATCAACATCAACACAGGGATACAGGAAACATGAAAAAGCAGGGAAATATAATACCACCAAACACACACAATAACTGTCTAGTTACAGATCGAATGAAAAGGAAACTATGAATTGCTGGAAAAGAAATTAAAGATAATAATCTTAAGGCAACTCAACAAGATATAAGAAAATACAGATAGACAGTTACAATTTAACAAAATCAAGAGAACAATTCACAATATGAGCAAGAAAGGTAGCAAAGAGACAGATGTCAAAAGAACCAAACAGAAATTGTGCAGTTGAAGAATTCAACAAATAAAATAATAGAGAGCTTCAGCAGCAGACTTAACTAAGCAGAAGAATAAATCTATGAACTTGAAGATGGGTCATTTGAAATTACCTGGTCAGAAAGGAAAAAAAAAAAAAAGGAAATAAGAAAGAAAAGTACTGAAGAAAGCCTGCAAGACTTATGCAATACCATTATGTGAACAACTATTTGTATTATGGAGTTCTAGAAGAAAGAGAGATGGAAAAAGGCATAAAAAACCCATTTAATAAAATTGTAGCTGAAAAGCCCCCAAATCTCAATAGCGCTGTTGATATGGTCTGGATTTGTGTCCCTACCTAAATCTCATGTTGAAATGGAGGAGGGGCCTGGTGGGAGGTGACTGGATCATGGGGGTAGATTTCCCCCTTGTTGTTCTCATGATAGTGAGTGAGTAGGTTCTCATGAAATCTGATGGTTTAAAAGTATGTGGCACTTCCTCCATCACTCTCTCTCTTCTGCTTTGTCATGGTAAGATGTGCCTGCTTCCCCTTCACCTTCCACCATGATTTTAAGTTTCCTGAGGCCTCCTGGTCATGCTTCCTGTTAAGCTTCAGGAACTGTGAGTCAATTAAACCTCTTTTCTTCATGAATTACCCAGTCTCAGGTTGTTCTTGATAGTAGTGTGAAAACAGACTAATACAGATATGGATATCCAGATTCAGAAAGCTCAAAGGCCCTCAAATAGATTCAACCCCAAAAGATTCTCTACAAGGGATGTTATAGTCAAGTTATCAAAAGTAAAAGACAAAGAGAGAATTTTTTAAAAACAATAAGAAAAAAATGTCAAGTCACGTGTAAGAAAATCTCCATTAGATTACCAGTAGATTTCTCAGCAGAAGTCTTATAGACCAGGAGAGAACTTGATGATATATTCAAAGTGCTGAAAGAAGAAACAGAAGGAAAAACCAACTGCTAACCAAGAAATACACTCAGTAAAGTTATCCTTCAGAAATGAGGGAGAAATAAAATCTTTCCCAGACAAGCAAAAACTGAATGAATTCATCACCATCAGACCAGCCTTGCAAGAAATGCTTAAGGCAGTCCTACATATGGAAGTAAAAAGATGATAACCGCACCACAAAAACATGCAAAAGTATAAAACTCACTGGTAAAGCAGATTGATAGAAGAAAAAGAGAAAAGAATCAAACACTTTCACTGTAGGAAATCACAAAACTGCAATGATAGAAACGAGGAAAAAACAGAAACAAAAGATATAAAAACAACCAAAAAACAACTAACAAAGTAACAGGAGTAAGTCCTCACCTATCAATATAATCTTAAATGTAAACAAATTAAATTCCTTACTTAAAAGTTATAGACTGACTGAATGTATAAAAATATGACACAGTTGTATGCAAAAAAAAAAAAAAGTATCACCCTGTAAAGACACAAATGTACTGAAAATGGATAGATAGAAAAAGATATTCCATGGAAATAGAAACTAAAAGTAAGCAGGGGTAGTTATACTTATATCAGATATAACAGACTTTAAGTAAAAAACTGTTAAAAGAGACAAGGTCATTCTATGAAAGGATCCATTCAGCAAGAGGATATAACAATCATAAAAATATATGCAGGCTGAGCCAAGTAACCAGATAGATAAAGCAATTATTATTAGCCTAAAGGGAAAGACAGATTCCAGTACAATAATAGTTGGGGACTTCAACATCCCATTTCAGCACTGGACTGATTATCTAGATTAAAAAATATCAACCAAGAAACCTTGGATTTAAACTGCATTTTAGGCCAATTGTACCTAACGGACATTTACAGAACTTTTCATTTAACAGCTGCAGAATACACATTCTTTTTATCAGCACATCAAACATTTCTTCAGCATAGACCACATGTTAGGCTGTAAAAGTCTCAACAAATTTAAAAGAATTGAAATAATTACAATCATCTAAGAAAGAAAAGATCTAAATAAATAAAATCAGAAACAAAAAAAGGAGACATTATAACTAATACCACAGAAATACAAAGAATCATTAGAGACCATTATGAATAGCTCTGTGCCAACATGTTGGAAAACCTAGTGGAGATGGTTACATTCCTGGATGCATACCACCTACCAAGATTGAACCAAGAAGAAATAGAAAACTTAAGAAATCAGTCACAAGTGACAAGATTCAATCAGTAATAAAAAGAAAAGCCCATCAAAGAAAAGCCCAGTACCTGACAGCTTCACTGCTGAATTATATCAAAGACTTAAAGGAGAATGAATACCAATTGTTCTTAAACCTTTTCAGAAAACCGAAGAGAAAGAATTCTTCCAAAATCATTATATGAGTCCAGCATTACTGTGATATCAAAATAAGACAAGAACACAACAAACAAAGAACACTAGAGGCCAATATTCCTGATAGACATAGATGCAAAAATCCTCAACAAAATACTAGCAGGCCATATTCAGCAGCAAATGAAAAAATTATTCAATATGATCATATGGGATTTATCCCAGGGATGCAAGGATGGTTCAACATAAACTAATCAATAAACATGACAAATCACACAAACAGACTCCAGGATAAAAACAGTGGATCACCTCAATAGATGCAGAAAAACCGTTTGACAGAATTCAGTATCCATTCATTATAAAACCCCTCAACAAACTAGTTATAGAAGGAATGTACCTCAACACAATAAAGACCACATGTGATAACCCACAGTTAACATACTGAACTGAGAAGAACTGAAAGCTTTTTCTCTAAGAATTTGAACATGACAAGGATGCCCACTCTCACCTCTCTTGCTCAATATAGTACTGGAAGTCCTAGCCACAGGAATTAGGCAAAAGAAACACAAAAACAAAAACAAACAAACAAACAAACAAAAACAAGAGCAACCAAAGATGAAAGGACTAAGTATAACTTTCCTTGTTTGCGGGAACATGGTCACATATATAGAGAACCCTAAATGCTCCACCAAAAAGCTGTTAGAACCAAAAATCAAATTCAGTAAAGTTGCAGGATACAAAATTAACATGCAAAAATCAATAGCATTTGTATACGCCAACAATGAGCTAGGGAAAAAAGAAATCAAGAAAGCAATCTCATATCCAATAGCTACAAAATGTTACCTGAGAATACATTTAACCAAGGAGGTAAAATATCTCTGCAAGGAGAACTATAAACACTAATGAAAGAAATTGTAGAGGACACAAAAATGGAAAGATGTCCCATGCTCATGGATTAGAATTAACATTGTAAAAATGACCATATTACCAAAAGTGATCTATAGATTCAATGCAATGCAATGACATTTGCATAGAAAAAAAAATTCCTAAAATTCATATGGAACCAACTGCAAGAGACTGTGAATAACCAAAGCAATTCTGAGCAGAAAGGATTGCCAGAGCCATCACACTATCTGACTTCAAAATATACTACAAAGCTAAATAACATGGTACTGGCATAAAAACAGATGCACAGATGAATAGAACACGCTAAAGAACCTAGAAATAAATTCACGTATTTACAGCTAATTGATTTTTGACAAAGTTGCTAAGAACATTTACTAGAGAAAGGTCAGTCTCTTCAATAAATACTTCTGGGAAACTGGATATCCATATGCAGAAGAATGAAACTGGACCCTCATCTTTCACGGTATACAAAAAATAACTCAAAATGGACTAAAGGCATACTTGTAAACACTGAAACTAGAAAACTGCTAGAGGAGAACAAGAGGGAAACCATTTCAGGACATTGGCCTGGACAAAGAGTTTATGGAGAAGACCTCAAAAACACAGCAAGAACAGACAAACAGGATTATATCAAACTGAAAAGCAGCTGCACAGCAAAGAAAACAATCCACCAAGTTAAGAGACAACCAACAGAATGGGAAAAAACATTTGCAAAGTATTCAAAGGACAAAGGAATACTAACCAGAATATACAAGGATCTTGAAAAACTCCCAAAGAATTTCATTTGAAAAGAGGCAAATGAATTAAATAAGTATCTCTCCAGAAAAAGACGTACAAATGGCTAAAAAGTATGTGAAAAAAGTGTTCAACATCACTAATCATAAGGGAGATGAAAATCAAAACCACAATGAGATATCATCTCACCCCAGATAGAATGGCTATTATCAAGAATAAGTGACCAGGGACGGTGGCTCACGCCTGTAATCCCAGCACTTTGGGAGGCCGAGGCAGGTAGATCACTGGAGGCCAGGAGTTCAAAACCAGTCTGGTCAACATGGTGAATCCTCATCTCTACAAAAATCACAAAATTAGCCAGGCATGGTGGCACACACCTGTAGTCCTAGCTACTCAGGAGGCTGAAGCATGAGAATTGCTTGAACCCGAGAGGTGGATGTTCAGGTGAGCTGAAATCGTGCCACTGCACTCTAGCCTGTGTGACAGAGCAAGACTCATCTCAAAAATTAAAAAGAGACAAAAAGTAACAAATTGCTTATAAGAATGTAGGGAAAGGAGAACTCTTATATACTGGTTGGTGGGAATGCAAGTTAGTGTAGCCATTATGGAAATTAGCATGAAGCTTCCTGAAAAATATTCAACTAGAAATACCATATGATCCAGCAATCCAACTACTGAGTATATATATCCAAAGAAAGGAACAGCACATTGAAGAGATATCTGCACTCTTGTGTTTGTGGCAGCACTATTCACAATAGCCAAGATATGTAATCAACCTAAAGGCCCAATGGCAGATAAATAAATAAAGAAAGAAAATGTGGTATATACACACAAAGGAATAACATCCAACCATACAATAGAATAAAACCCTGTCATTTGTAGCAACGTATATAAGCTTGGAGGACATCACCTTAAATAAAATAAGCCTCAGGCACAGAAATCTAGATACCATACATTCTCAGCCAGATGTGGAAGCCAAAAGGGTTGATCTCACAGAAACAAAGACAGAATAGTGGTTATTAGAGGCTGGAAGGTACAGGAGGAGGGGAGATAGACAATGTTGGCTTAATGGATACAGAATTACAGCTAAATAGGAAGAATGAGTTCTAGTGTTTTGTAGCACCATACAGTGACTATAAATAAGAACAATCTGCTGTATATTTTCAGATAGACAGAAGAGTGGTTAAGAGATTGCTCCATTAGTCAGAATCTGCAATAAATAGTAATACATATATAATAAATAATAAATCCTTAACAAGAAATCTATGGCACCCATTATATTCCATAGGAGAAAGCGTAGAGCTACTCAAACTTGAATTTTTTAAAAAACAGGCAACTACCTCGTGTAATTCCATTTAAAAAATAGACATCTACGTATTGATGTATGCAGTAAAATTCTAGAAAGAAGTGAAAATGTTTTATATTTTTCTCTGAAAGGTGTTAGGATCATAGGTGATATCTTTTTTCCTTGTTACCTTTAAATATCAGTAAATTCTACAATAAGCATGTTAATACTTTCATATCCAGAAAAAACAATAAATTATTCTCATTCTGGGAGAAAACAGAAAAAAAAAAGCAAGACAATAGTGTTAGCATATTAGGTGTTCAACTATTATTTGGTGGTTGATTAAGGTATATTAATTATATGGGGTATATTCTTTGTTTATTATCCTCATGCATTTATTTGGCACAACCCTTCTTAGTATTAAACTTTGGCTAGGATTAGGGTCCTATATGGTAGCATCCTCCTACCTCTTCATTTACCTATGCATCTCGTTGGCATTTCTTCCCTGCTGCTGAATTAAAATAAGATAACAATACTTAAGTAATTAAAAAGGGAGAGGACGCATGTAGAATCTTCTTTTCTTACCAAAATGTTAAGCTGGCATAGGATCTATTTAGAGAGGAATAAGATCAGGAACTGTTAGTTGAAGAGGGCCTCATATATGAAGTAATTGGTGCTTACTTTATAAATGTTCTTGAATGTCTTTCATGAAATTCTACATATGTACAATGCTTTTTTTTTTTCCCTGGGGCATGGAGTTTTACATGCTATCTGAATCTTCTATATAACCAGGCTCTAATCACCAATGTCATCCCTACCCCAAAATGTTAGAGGCAACTGGGGATGTTTAAATATCGCTTGCTGAGAATTTTTGGTTTCTAAAAAATATAATTGCTAATAGAATTTCTACCATCCAATTTATCTCCTCTCTTATGAGACAGTAGGGAACTAGTTATATTTTCTTTCTTCCTCTTTTCCTTTGCACTGTTAGCTCTCTATTGGAGAGAAACGAACACACAGCTGGAACTTATAACCATTTGGAAACATCAACAATGTTGAAATTTACACTCTCATGTGCAGATGTTATCAAACAATCAAAAAAGTGTGTACAAACAATGAAAGAGGAAAGGAATTTTATGGAAGTATGGTTTGGTTGGATGGGACACAAAAAGTTACAATTATTATTTTTTGGAAAAACATTGTGAATCAATAAGATGAAAGGGATTACATTAGAGCAAGATTTTGCAAAAGATGTTGTAACTCTGTGATAGATAGTCTATACTAGATGACTGACTTTATGAAACATGTATAGTTTTACCCACACTGCAATATATAAGAAAGAGAGGCTGCACTAATAAAAAGAAACTTTGCCAGTTGCCACTCTATTTCCCATTGGATTTCAAGATCATAGTCAAGCACATATCTCCCTAATACTATTGGGCATGGTCTCTTAATAATATGCTTCCAGCAGAGAGGTTGGGCCAAGTCTTCCATTGCTAATTTATTTCTTGCTTATCTAATGGAGATTGGTTAATCCAAGTATGGCATTTTGGGAGTGGGATTAGACTAATACTACTCTAATATAGATAATTTTTTTTCTTCCTTGGGGCTCTATCTGTCAAGCTGGCTCCTTTGTTAGCATTAGCATGCTCCTAGAGCATAATTTAGCAGAAATTGGTAAAAATAGATGAGACTTAGTATCCATAAAGACCCTAAGGTGGCAAAGTTACATTGGAAGGCAGGTATAAAACTTAAACATCTCAAATATATTCAAAACCTTCCTCCTGAAATAAACTTTATTTTTATTCATGGCATCCAGACAGGAGGTTTCGTTTTAAGCCCAGAAAACATTGCTTCTTTTTTTTTTGTGGGGGTGGGGTAGGAGAAAGGGTGAGAAGCATATATTTGGTGCTTTTACACATGGTTTAGAGATAGCAATACTATCTATATTTCAAAACACCCTTTACCTGTGGAGGCAGTACAGTATAATGGTTGACAGTACAGACAAGAGAATTAGACAGACCCGGACTTAAATCGAGCTCGTTAGTTGCAAGTTGTATGACTCTGTGACTGACGTCCCATGCTTCATGCTCCTCATAAGGAAACTGGATATAATGCTTGTTATAGAAATTAAATATGATGATACACATAAAGCACATAGTAGGTAAGGTATTTATAATGGTAAGGATTTAATAAATGGTAGTACTAAATATTTTTATTGTATTAGATGTAGGCATTTCAAAGCTTCATTGACGATAGTAAAATACTTATGTCTAGATAGCTAGCTTCCATTTCTTCTGTCCAGAAAAGAAAGCCAGATAGGCATCTCTTGATCAGAGAAAAGACACTAAGTAGCATTTAGTGAGGCACCGGTTTGGAGAGAGAGTGAAGTGTAAGTGGCTAAATTGTCAGATGTTAGTCTGAAATTACCATAGACAGATATCTGCAAGGGTAAACCTCTGCTGTGTTCAAAGGGCACATAAAGATAAATGAAGGAGCAGAGGACTTGCTAGAGAGGTGAGTAAAGAGATAAATCCTTCCTTTATTTTAGAGAAAAAAATATGTGAGCCACAGATCAGAGGTGATTGGAAAACACATACAAAGCTGAAGCTTAGTTGCCAAATCTTCTCTCTTTCTTTATTCCTGCAGAAAACAGTTCCTGAAAATGTCCGGAGAATGACTGCATACATTGGTAGAGAGAGCAGCAGTTTTCAGCAGTTCTAGTTCATCATTTTCAGTATTTACATTACAACAGGAAAATCGCAGGGCAGCTCTTCTATGCCAGCACTTGCTACAATGGTGTTGCAATTGATGTTAGCAGGGCGGTCTTTAGGCCTTCTGCAGCACAAGTGCTACAAGCACAAACCACATGTGACTCATATATCAACAGTCCAGAGCACAGAATAAGTGCTCAAAAAATGAGTTTGCTGCATCAGTGAATCAATTTTGGTGAGTTTCAGATAAGGGCATTCATTTATCTCATTTTTTAACAAATGCGATTGCCTGTTACACTTCAAACAGCATAAGTTAAACTAAAGCTTAAAATGAATTTCTAACTCAGTAGTCACCAAAGGGTTTTAGCATGAGGATCTCCTTTAAGTGTCAAACATTTCCATGAGTGTTTGTACTTGAATTATCTTTTGATTGAGAAAACACGTGACACAGCAACTGCCAAAGCAGTTCCCACATATACTCAAAGCTGGTAATGCAACGGGTGTGTGTGGCAGCATCTTTGTAATAGAAAAACAATTGAAAACAGGTTATGAAAACATAATAAATGTCCATCCACAGTGGATTGGTTAAATAAATTTTGTTGCATTAATATAATGAAATACTTTCCAGTACAAAAAAAGAAGATGATAGATCAATATGTACTGATACAGAGACATGTCCAAGGTATATTTAGAGAGAACATCAAATTGCAGTATGGAATGTACAATATAATTCCCTTTGTGTATGAGAAACTACATAAATCTGTTAGGGTAGGTATGGAAAAAGTATGGAAGAATATACAATAAACAGAAACAAATGATAGGAGGGAGGGCATTTACTGTTCACATTATTATCTACTATACTATTTGAGCTCTCCTCTCACACATATGAATTATTTGTATTTTAAACATTAAAATTGCCTATCTATGTATGTATTACGTCTCTCTCTCTCTGTCTATATCTTCACCTAAATACCAATATGTTCTACCGATGGCTAATATTTGGTACATGCCTTTATATGCGTACCCTTTGCAATAATTCTGCAGCTCTCCCAAGTTTCTTCAGTCAGTAGAATGAACATCAGTCTTACACAGATTTTATAACTCTTTTACAGTTTTCAGCAAAATTGACTAACCAATCAGTGGGTTTCAAATGTTTTCTAGATGCACCGTTCTTTGCTCATGCTCATAAAATTTTAATATGATAAGAAAGCTCAATATTAGAATGGATAAAAGCAGAACTCTTCTAGTTGGTTTAAAAATGGAGTTTCAGAATTTCCCTTCCTTGTTTTGTGGCAGCCTACAGTGAAGTGAGCGGTAGAAAGGTGAGGAGGAGGAATCCATAGAACATCTAAAACCACTACCTCAACCTGCATGATCAGATCATTTGGTTAGGAGATTTATTCAAGCTCAAACAAGCTACACAATTCAGATTAGAAGTCAGATTAGCGGACATGGAATTCTGTGTATATAGTTTCTTTCTCTCTCTTTCTTTTGTTTTTTTTTTTTTAAATTAAATCTATGTTTCTATGATATAGTGTCTTTTTAGCCTTATAGTAGGTCCATATTGGAAGAAATGCAGGAATCAAGCTTTGCTCATCTCTCTGACCACTCCCACCCAATGCCTAACAGAGTATCTTGTATTTTAGATAAACAACAAATGTGCAGGTAATTAGTGGTATTAGTGGTTGAATTATATTGAATAGATTAGATGACTTTCCCAAGATCATTCAGCAGGTAAATGATACATGGGACCCATTCTTGAAACTTCATTCCCAGTCCAGGCCTCTTTCAGTAATACCCAAAATTATTTGTTGCCTCTGTCATTTGCCACATGGCATTTAACTAAACTGTAACCTCCATATAACCTTAAATTTCTTTTATGCTATTGTTAATTTTCAAACTTTCTTTGAAATTTAGGAAAAATACTAAACTATTTTTCAATATCTCCCTTCTATGCATTCCTTCATTAATCTCTTTCATTTTCTAGAACTTCTTTATAGCTCTTAACATAACTCGAAATCATTTTGTCTTTTTGTTTACTTTTTTTTGATATGACTGACTGGAACGTAATCTCTATTAGGAAAGAGACCTTGTGTCCATTGTTTACAGGACCTCTCTTTAATAATGGTTACCTTCTTGAACGTTGAATCGTTCAGTAAAGGTTACACAAGGGTATTCAGAGAGATTTTCCATGCTAAAAGCAACTAAAAATGATGCATTAAAAAACTTAAACACATCTAAGGGATGACAAAATAGTAAAGTCTACAAGACAAAATCAATGAAAAGGTGGGGAGCCAGAGAAGCAAGTTGAGAATGCAGTGCTTAAGTTGCCTTTGCCACAAGGGTATTTTTGAATTCTGTCAGATTCGAGCTATGGTTTTGGCAGACTCTTTGGGGGTCTTCAAATAAGATAGCTTGTAAAAGACAACCCACCTACATTGAGCTGGAGCCCCCAAAGGCCCCAATCCTCAAAAGATGAGGGAATCAGTAATAAGCATATCTTTACTCTTCTATCCTCTGCTTACAGAGGATTGCATTGAGTATTGCTTAGTTCATTTGGGATGCTATGAAAAATACCACAGAATAGTGCCTTATAGATAATAGAAAGTTATTTCTCACAGTTATGGGTCTGCAAAGTCCAAGATCAAGGTGCTAGCAGATCTAGCACTTCCTCACAGATGTTTCCTCCTATCTGTGCCCTCACATGTCGAAGGGGCAAATGTGCTCCTTTGGGCCTCGTTTATAAGGACACTCACTAATCACCTCCTAAGGCTCCACCACCAAATTCATCACCTGGCTTAGAATTTCAACATATTTGTTTTGAGGTAGGGTGAGGGGTGAGAAGATAACATTCAGACCATAGTAATTTAGCACATTGAAGAGTGAGAGAGAAAAGAGAGAAAATCAAAGTCGTGGCTGGTATTTTCTCTATTTGCAGCCTTCCCTATGTATTGTTTTGGTGGTCCAAAGATCTCTAATCTATCAACTTGATTTGAAAAGATTCTAGACAATTAGTGCCTCTAGGCATCTGGCAGAAATCAATGTATATTCTCTCTGCAGGAAGGCACTTCCATGCTAGGCCTCAAGGAATCCTCCTGACTAAATACACACAAAGCACTCTGCGTGACTACCAGGAGAATCGCTGATCAGAAGGGACAGAGCTACAAATTTTGGATATTGGAATTATCAGTCAGGGGGACTGAAACTATTATTGCTATAATTAAAGAATTAAAAGACAAGTTTGAAAATAGCTGCAAGGAACAGAAGCTATAAAAAGTGACAGAACATTTGAAAAAGTACCACCTTACACATTTTTAGAAAACTTCAGAAACCCAAATTACAACCCAACGAACAGATTTAACAGGACATAAAATATTGATGATGGTAGGTCAGAGAAATCATTTAGAAAAAGCACTGAGAACTACAAAGACGGAAAGAAGGGAGGAAAAGGTAAAAACACAGAACACAGAAAGAATAATTCTAGTACATGTTTGAGTCCCATAGGAGAGTTGAGAGAGGATTAGACAGAGGCATTATTGGAAGAGAAAAGGACTGACAATTTTTTTCAGTTGAAGAAAGTAATCCATAAACTCCAGAGGCCACCACTATTCCCAGGCAGAATTAATAGAGAGAAAGCCATACTACCTACAGCGTTATGAAACTCCAGACAGTCGAAACCACAGTGCCTATCATCTAACAGCTGATGAATAACTTCAGATATATGGTAGTTAAATTTGAGGGCTTTGAGGGTAAACTTCCTTGTTTAGTTACATGACATAGGCCAAGTGACTTCAAGTCTCTAACCTTTAGTTTCTTCTTTTATAAAAGAGGACAATAATAGTATTTACTTCATACAATTATGGAAAGAATTAAATAAGTATTTAAAGCATGTGAACAGTACCTTCTATGGAAAACAAATCATAAATACAATCTACTTTTTTGGTTGTTATATAGAAAACAAAATGATTACTTGGATAATTCGGCATTTATATATAAAACTTAAAAAATTGTCCTAATTTTCTAAAAGTTGATGACAGAAGTACTTTGCTGGTATAATCTGCTTCTCTGTGATCTGGAATTATTCTGCAAAAATATTGGTAAATTAAATATCCTGCAAGGTTTGGTGCAGATTCCAAAAAAGCAATAATGATAACAATTAATATTGGCATTTTGTTTTACAAGTCCAAGTGCTTTCACATAACATTCCTTGACTGGCTTTGCCAATACTACGGGCTTCTGCAGAGTAGGTAACTTTCTGCAGGATCTCAAATCGAAAGCAATACTAGCTAATATTAATTCCAAAATGAGGACCAACTTCCATTAAGGTTAGAACTATGCTAAAATCTTCTTTTAAAACACCATGATTGTCTAATATTTGTGACATATTGCCTAACTGTTCCTCAAAGTAATGGCAAAAGATTGGTCTCATCACACAATACAGAGTGGATGTTGATAGACAAAGGGTAGAAGAGGACAGCATTGAAAACAGGTAGAGATGAGGAGAGAGAAATACTTTTAAACTGAGGCTTCTCCTGTGTGATGGGTACACTATGTTAATACATTTCTGTTGGTTAAAAAAAAAATAGTACAGATGATTTAATAGGGTACAATTTGAAAGTATGTTTTGTTCATGAGAATGGTAGCAAGAGCTATATTTTATAATGACTATTAATTCAATGAACAGGTATTAAGCACCAATTGTTTGCATTAGATTAGTTAAGGACCTTTTAAACTTAGTACATACAGTATATGTCACACCATTTCTTTTAATGTTTCTGGCTTGGTAATATATTCTTTTGTAAGGCATGGCCACCAAAAATCTAAGGTCCCAGGAAAAAGGCAATGCATGCTTCTAGATTTTTGCAGAGAAATCACTGTAACAGTATACTTATCTGGTATTGGATGCACATCTGTTACCAGGTGACTAACAAATAGGGGAGGAAAAAGAAACCTGAGGATGTATTGGTGCACAATACAAAAAACACTGCAAGAGAATGAATTATGGAGGCTAGCAAATAAAACCAACTGTTACCTTACCACACACCAAGGAATGCTAGTCACCTTTAAAACCAAGGCCAAATCAACTACTCAAAATGGTTTCCTGCTTACTAGGTTTATTCTATTAGGTCCTTTATAAAAAAGACTGTGTCTGTTTTATTTCATTTAGATAGAGGAACAGTCAGACATGTCATTAGATTACCTTTGAATTTGACCTTGTACTTGTCATTTTTTATGGTAAAGAATAGGACTTTTTTCAGGAAAAAGAAATAAAATTCTTTCAAGTTAGAAACATTGAAACCTAATAGATTATGCTATTTAAACAGAAAACGAATGAGAATTGCTCTGAAGCCATTTTTTTTTTGTAATTAGCCACAAGTTCCTAAAGGACATTAGATAATTATAGAAACATATCGAGCTATGTGGTCTCAGACTTCAAGTTAACACTTATTTTCCTGGGTTCTAAAGACCTTTCATTTTCTCTAACAATTGTTTCAGAGATCTTGTTGAGTACATTTTTATGTTCACTTAGCAGCAACTCTAGAATTGAAAACTAGAATTGTCTCCTTAGTTTTTCTTTCAAGGACTCTTCTTGGTTGAATATTGCAGAGCATCTTTAGTTTTTACGTTAGTTCTTAATGAAATATAGCACATAGTTCAATATCAATGCACTGTTAATTCATTTTACAATTTGTTCTCCTAAATGATAGCTTTCTCTTATTCCAGGGCAAGGATTTCAGTTTCAATGAACGTGTATTTAGCACCAGTCATTTGCATCAGATTACTTAAGGACCTTTTAAACTTAGTACATATAGTACATGTCACACCATTTCTTTTAATGTTTTCTGGCTTGGTAATGTATTCTTTTGTAAGGCAAATTGTAAGGCAAATTTTGTAAGCTTTCTCTTATTCCAGGGCAGGGATTCCAGTTTCATTAAGCAGAATCTAAGAATTTTTTTTTTTTTTTTGCCACTCTCTCCAAAACAATGTTTCCTAGCCCTGGGTATTAGGAAATATGTCTATGTGATTTACCTAAGTCACTCTCAGGTTTATTCTTTCCCATTGATATGTCACATGATCTGCCTTTCTCCTTTGATTTCATTTACTTGACAGTAACCAGAAATTGTGATAGATCAAATTTTCACATTGCACAAATGCAGTAATATGAACATCTTTCTAGCCCTCATTTCATGCAGCCTTTGGAATATATTACAACTTTGGAAAATATAGCCAGCTCAGAAACTATATTTTCATGCGAGGCTTTTATTCACATGGCTTTATGATTTTTCAGTACTCACCAAGCCCCCAAAGCTGTATCTCACTAAAGAAAAATAGTGGGTTTTAAATAAATTTATAGGATCATCACTTGTATATGACCATAAAATAAAAGAATATGTGGAAATAGTATTGATAAAATTTAAGTATTCTCTTCAGGTGTGCAGAAGAAGAAAGGAATGGAATACTATGTCCCCTTTTTATATATTTATCAAAGACTACCTGACTACAGGCAACATACATAGAACTGATTACAACTTGATGTCTGGTTAGACAACTGTGAAGGTTATGGTAGCAATTAGGTAATGGTATTAAAAGTGAATAGGAGGAAGATAAAGTCATTGTTTCATAAGCATTAACAATCGATAGAGAAGGTAATACATCTGAAAATTATTTTTAAAACCTTTTGTACTTAAAGTGAGTGGATAAAATTGATAACTTGGCTGTTCCCTGTACCCTAATCTATTACCAGGTACATTATGAAATGGTCTTTCTCAGTCACATTTTCAAGCATATATTAGTAATTGTGGCTACGCTGTCACTTAGAGTGTTCTAAATGATCAGAAGGTATTAAAATGTTTCAGGTCATATGCCAGTAAAGCTTCCTTAAAAACACATAATATATGGAACTACTGTGACAGCGGCTGAAATAGACATTCTGATTTCACATCTGTTATAAACCTGTTATTTTACACAGTTCAAGGAAAAATGAACAATTCATTTTTAAAGACATATTTAAAATGGCAAAAAATTAAATGACAGGGAAAAGCACAAAGAGAAAAGTAAAAATATTTTTTCCTACCTTCGCAGACCCACCCCTGTCACCCTCCCCAACCAGGTAATGCGTTTTAAGATTTTTTTCCTCATATTTTTCTGGCAATTTTCTAGTTATACACATGCATGCACACACCCTTACAAATCACACCTTTTTTTCTATGTAAATGTGACTGTACTATACTTCAGCAACCTACTTTTTAATTACCTAAAAACATACTTCCTCATGTACAGTACCTATAGACCACTCTCATTTCTAAGGGCTGCATGACATGCCATTGTATGAGTATACTATAGTTTCTCTAACAAGTTCCTAATGGACAGGCATTTAGATGATTTCTAATTGCTTTTTATGATAAAGCCACAACGTACATTTTGATATATATGTTCGCACATCTGTGTGAGAATTTCCACAGGAAAGAATTCCTAAAAATGAAAATGAAGTGGAGTTTGTGCATTTTTTAGTTTTGATAGACCTTGTTAAATTTGTTTCCAAACATGTACCAAGTTTCTTTCTTTTTTCTTTTTTTTTTTCCTTTCTTTTTTTTTTAGCTAGTAGTTTAGGAGAGAGCTTGTTTTCCTAAGACTTGGTCAAGACTGAGTAATACAAAAGCCTCTAAAATTTTGCAGTGTGTATCTATCTATTGCATACTTGCCTTAATTTGCAATTTTTAAATTATCAGACATGCTGAGCATTTTTGACAAACACTTTTCTAGAGAAGTATTTGTTGTTGTTAAGTAAAGAAGAATATATGATCACCTGTGGTGGCTCAAATAACGACTCTCTCTCTCTCTCTCTCCATCTAGTCCTCACTTCCTTCCTTCCTTCCTCCCTCCCACTTTATGGAATACTTACAACCTGAAAGCCATTTTTAGCTGTTTAATCTACCAATGTGAGTGCTCATATAAAGCAAATCTTACATATTTTAAATGAGATGTTTCAGTGGAACCAACTCAGGTCAATCACTTTGATACTCAGGAAAAATCAGTTTAAAAGGAATATGAAAAGAGTTGAGTTTTCAATTTAAAATAACGTTAGAGGAAAAAGTTCTTTTCCTTTACCTAGGCTTTCCTCTAATGTGGTTCAACAAAGACCACTGGAGTAGTGGACAGAAAGAGCACATGACGTGTACATGAGAACAATAGTGCACACTTGTGAACTTGTCTACCCTGGGGTATCCCCAAAAACTAAGGCAGTGCCTGACTTCTATGTGCTTAATACATACAGGCTGAATGAACACCTGGGTAATTGTAAATGCTAGGCATACAAGTAAGACAATGAGGGAGATCTTGCAGGAAGCATCTTGGAAGTTTTCTTTGATAAATAGAAACATTCCCAAATGTTAGTTGAAATCCTCATGGAAACACTCAACTTTTTAACTGTCAGACTTGCAAGATGTGCTGTTTCCCTACATACTTAATAAAAATCTTTCATATTTTCTATTACTCCTAGTGATTCTGAGATCTAAAGATAAGAACAATTGTATCAATCAAAGTTTCTCTTCATCTGTCACTGTTTATTTTTGGCTGACTTTCAGCTCAGGCAGTGGAACCAGGGTCTTTAAAGGCAGTTTTGTCTTTGATCAAACTCATTTCTTAGTTTACACTCTTTATTTGCCTCCGCTCCCCGCCCCCTAACGCTTCATAACTTTCTCTTAGTCATAAATTAAATCTTAAAGTTGCTTTTAAAAAAGCAAATAACCGACACAATGGCATGCAATTGAAAATAGTTCATTTTTATCTCTGGCATGTGTGGGTCGCCAGGCACACAATATGCCTAACAAGTAGTTAGCTCACAGCAGCTACCCCTATTGTGGGTTAGTCCTTACTTAATGGACATTAAGATGGTTATTATTTTAAACTCAAATAGCAGTAGTAGTCTCAATAATAATGGAACACTGAAAAATCCCATATGTTCAATCTGGGTGATTTTTAAATTTTAATCAGGCAGAGGAGAACAAAACCTGCATTATAGCTATGAATGTTGATGTGATTTGGTGTGAGAGCTGAGGTATTGCTGTTAGTGAACAACAGACTACCTCCCCTGGAAAAATACTATATAATTATGATTATGATTATATAATGTATGCCATGCTATGCTTAAGATTATTTAGAACCTTGAAGCTCAGAAGGGTTCAGTCAGTCCAACACTTGGAAAGAATATCTACACGATTCTTTCATGTCGATAATTAGTGAAACACTGGAACAAATATTCAGGGAGAAAACTAAACCAGTGTTGGACAAAGGAATCGCAAACAACGAAGGGCATGACCTCCTTCAGCAAAAATCAGGCCAGGCAAGCTTAATTGTTTTTAGGGAGGATAAAGGAAGGTGAGCGGGGTTATGGAACAGGACTTTAGGAAAATGTTAGATACAATAATTTTTATTTGTTTAAATTCTTGGATTATAAGTCCATCCTCAGAGTCTTATGAAAAATAATTTACTACAACTACATAAGCTTTAATTGCATAGAGAAAACATGATGCAATATTATAAAAATCTATTCATCAAAAATGGCAAATCAATATATTAGAAGTACATAAATAACATGTTTCTGTCAGAAGTTTTGTCCCCTATTCAGTTTTGTCTCCTACTGAATAGGAGACAAAATTTCTGCAGACACTCTTCGTGAAAATAGTAAAAGCAGTAGAAGGCTATTTTGCTGCTTTTTTTTTTCTCTTTGAGACAAAATCTTGCTCTGTCCCTGGGGCTGGAGTGTAGTGGATCACAGATGACTGCATCCTCAAACTCCTGGGCTCTAGTAATCCTTCCCACCTCCATTCCCTGAGTAGCTGCGACAAGACAACCAGTGTGCCACTATGCTTAGCTAATTTAAAAGGCATTTCTTAAACAAGAGGAAGAGTTTCTAGTTTAAACCAAAGGCCATTAATTAAAGATGAAAATGAGGAATAAGATTAAGATCCCTACTGTCATCATTAATTTTTACTATTACTTAGGGATTTCTGATCAACCAATGTAACATGAAACCAAGTATAGGGTATAAATTTTGGGAAAAGTTATCACCTTTGAAGAGTTTTATAAAGTAAAAGATTATGAATTTGACTGACAATATAATCCTATTTAATATAAAGCTAGAAATATAATTAAAAAGAAGAGATTCCAGTCAAAGTACCAACAAAAGGTAAGCAAGGAATAATCTGAAAAAGAAATTCTAAATCATATATAAAGAAAAGTACAAACATAGTTCCAATCTATATAAGTAACATATATAGAGAAAATTTTAAATTTTGTTGAGGTCTATAACATGTTTGAGGACAAAACATAATTCTAAAGGAGGTGACTGAACTTCATTTATTTATATATTTCATGTAACTTCCATATGTATTTTGGTGTTTCATGTAATTGATATAAAATAATGGTTTGGGGGAAATTTCAAACATTTTTTCCCCCTACCATTCATTTAGAAAGAATAAACAGTTAAGATTATCAAAGTAAATTTCAAACCACTACCACCACCATCACCACCACCAAACACATTATAAGCTTGTAATACATAAATCTGTGGTTTTGGAATAAAAATAGACAGCTGAGTGGAAAATAATAAATAGCCTAGAAATAGATGTTATTATTTGTAAAAATTTCATGTATGTTAAAGTCATTGTAAATCAGGAAAACAGAGAGGAGAAGGCTTAGTCAAAAATGGTATTGGATAAATGGTTAGCAATTTGGAAAAAATCCATGTATTCCCTCACCTCATATTATATTCCAAAATAAGTTCCAGATGGATTAATGTTAAAATAAAAAAAAAAAAACCATTGTTAAACAACAACATAAAAAGAATAGCTAGATCTTTGGTTAGAAGACAAATGTAAATTTGCAAAAGATTAAAAAGTAATCATAAAAATGCCAATACATTTGGTTTTATAAATATAAAATATCCTTATTTTAAAAAGAATATCCCATTTTATATTTAATAAGGTATTAAGAACTCTGTGATTTTTTAAAAGCCCATATACATTCAAAAGTGATAGGCACAGGACAGGAACTGAAAATTCACACAAGAGGAAATACAACTAGTAAACAAACATATGGGAAACCATCCACTTCATTAGCAAAGAAATGCAAATTAAATTTAGATTGGACAAAAAAAGAGTTTGTAGCTCAGGCTTCTGAAAGAAGGAGGGGAATAGAGGCAGTTCCAATCTTAGGATTTTTGTGCGTTAGGGAAAGTGAGAGACGAATTCACCAGAGGAGGACAGGTTATACTGATAAGGGAGTGCTGGGAAGGGAAGAGCGTGGTCTGTTTAAATGATAAGGGAAGCAGGGAAGGGAAGTGTTGAGTAGAGGAGGGCGTGGTCCCTGGCTAGGGCTCTACCCCCACGGACCTAAGTGGGGACAGGCACTTCTGCCTTTGCACGCAAATATTGCCTTTTCCAAGACCACTCAGTTCCATCATGCCCCTATTCTGGACCTATAAAAACACAAGACCCTAGCAAGGCACAGACAGAAGCTGTTGGACAGCAAAGGGAACACATGAGCAGGAGACAAGTGGCTGGACAAGGAGAGTACACTGAGAGGATGTCCAGGGAAGCACACTGACGGAAGAGCACACCCACAGACGCCCGCGCTGGGAAGAGCACATCCACAGACGCCCGCGCCCGGGAAGAGCACACCCACAGGCGCCCGCGCCCGGGAGGAGCACACCCTCAGGCGCCCGCGCCCGGGAGGAGCACACCCGCAGGCGCCCGCGCCCGGGAGGAGCACACTCGCAGGCGCCCGCGCCCAGGAGGAGGTGGAGTTTGGCCTGGGCAGTCGGAAGAGAGCCCCGGCCTCCAAGCAGCTTCACTCCAGGGGAAAGCCTTCTCCCTTCTGGCTCCCCAGTCTGCTGAAAGCTACTTCTACTCAATAAAACCTTGCACTCATTCTCAAGGCTATGTGTGACCAGATTCCTCCGGTAACCAAGGCACGAAATCTCTCTGTCCTTGTGATAAGGAAGGGAGTCTAATTGAGCTAACACAAGCCCAGACAGCGAAATTAAAAGAGCAGCCTGTAACACATGCCCACTGGGGCATCCGGAGCTGTAAACATTAACCCCTAGGTACTGCCTTGGGGTCCGAGCCCCACAGCCTGCCTATCTGTATGCTCCCTGAGCAGCTGGGCACTGAAGAAGCGAGACACACCCCCATCCCCCGCCCTGGGAGGGGTATGAGGAAACTTTTCCCGTTTCAATATGGACCTGCTGTGTTCTATAGTTCTCTCCCATGAAGTTGCCCTGGGCACAGGTGGCTTGGTCGTGGGGAATGAGGTAGAGAATGAGGAGCTTAAATAAAGAAGAAATCTGGCAAACATGGTAGATTTCCTTTTGTTAAGCTGAAATAAAAATGCTGATAAACAGCTAAGAAAGGTATTAATAAATATGGCAATTGAGCATCATCTTTCAATGATCACTTCAGCAGAAAACTTTTAAAAACATAGTAATAACATCTCTTGATAGGAAGGGTACTGTAAACCTGAAAATTTGCTATCTACAGCATCACTTATAATATTACATTATTGGATGTTAACTACTGTTAAAGAGGGTTAAAAGATTAGAGACTACTCTCAACCATTAAAATGTTGTAATATTTACTGAGTACTATGTCCTGGGCATTTCAGAAAGCACATTGCATGGATTCTTTAATTCAGTTTTCCCAGTGAGGTACATGTTGTTATTGTTGTTGTTGTTATTATCCCCATTTTTACATAAAGGGAGATTAAGTCTTGGGGAGGTTACATTGCTAGTAGACAACAAAACTACAGTTTGAACCTGGGCATTCATATATATATATATATATATATATATATATATATATATATGTATGTATGTATTCATAAGAAACAAGGTCTCATTCTGTCATCCAGGCTGGAGTGCAGTGCAGTGGTGCAATCATAGGTCACTGCAGCCTGGATCTCCTAGGCTCAAGTTATCCTCCCATCTCAGCCTCCAACTAGCTGGGACTACAGGCACACACAGCCACACCCAGCAAATTATTTTTTTATATTTTAATTTTTTGTAGAGACAGGGTCTAATTATGTTGCCTAGGCTGGTTTCGAACTCCTGGGCTCAAGCCATCCTCCTAAGTATCTGGTATTACAGGCACGAGCTACCATGCCTAGTGAACTTGGACATCTTAATGACAAAACCCGTTCTTTGTCACTGCAATACGTGTAGGCGATGTGAACCACTGTGGTATTCTATATGCACATTATTATTATGACTTTAAAAAGAGCATAAAATTCAAAATGCTGAGAGATGTGGTGTTAAGGTGGTAGGATAGATAATACACTTTTTTTTATTTGAAATTTTTTAAAGTTAAGGCATAACACTTAAAAAAATTTTTTAAGTGAAGAACAGTTCTCCAACAATTAAATACATTCTCACAAATTATCCAATCATAACATGTCACACAAAGAGGAAACCTAACAGTCAACCTGGATCTAGGCTGGTGACGTGTGTAACATGACCCCTGCAGAAATCTCAGAGGTAGTATAAGCCTCGATGAATCTGAGGGTTTTTAACTCTAGACTGCTGCTGGAATAACATCTTTCCTGCCTTCCTAGAATGAGTATGTACCAAACAGCAACCAGCCACGCACTGGGTATGATTTTTACCAACACAGGTCTGAAGTTAAGATTTTGCTAATTTTGATACTGATAATAACTAAAGTATGAGGAGGGTAATAATGATCATGATAGTACAATTTACGGAGAACTGATGAAATGCCAGACAATATACTGAATACTTGCATTTTTTTGGAATATTCAACTTTCAGAGTACTCTCACAATATGATGGTTATCTTTATTTCATATACTTGCTGATGTTTGGAGTTTTTTTTGCTAGACATACCATTTGTTTCTTTGCTTTAGTTTAGTCGTTATTTTTGTTTTATTTTACTTTTTTCAGACAGGGTCTTGCTCTGTTACACAGGCTGGAGTGCAGTGGTCTGGTTATAGCTCACCTGCAGCCTCAAAATCCTGGACCCAAGCGATCCTCCCACCTCCGTCTCCTGAGTAGCTTAGGACTACAGGTGCATGCCATCACGCCAGCTAATTAAAACAAAAAATTGGAGAGATGGCGTCTTGCTTTTTTTTTTTTTTTGCTCAGACTGGTCTCAAAACTCTTGGGCTCAAGTGATCCTCCCTCCTAGGTCTCCCAAAGTGCTGGGATTATAGGTGTGAGCAGCTGCATCAAGCCTGGTTGTTTTTGATGAATATAAAAAGTCATGAATTTATCTTCATGACTCACGCACTCTGCTATTAGTGTTGGCAACCCCTGCCTGAACACACTAGCTTCCAACAATCTTGGCCCGTACTCAATCTGATTGCGTCTCAGTGAGGAGGCTGATCAACCACTGGGGTGTGCATCTTCTGTCATGCATGAGTTAAGTGGACCTCACGCTAAATCACAAAATATTGGGGGGTGGATAATTGACAAGAGATATAGGAGGGATAGAATGAGGGAAGAAGGAGAAGAGAAAGGGAGAGAGGGATGGGAGGAAAGAAACAAGGAAAGAAGGAAGGAAGGAGGGAACAAAGGAAGGAAGGAAAGAAGGAAGGAAAGGAAAAAGGAAAGAAAAAAGGAAGGAAAAAAGGAAGGAGGGAAAGAAGGAAGGAGGAGAAAAAGGAAATGGTGAGCCTCATTTTATTAACCAGGTTATAACATCATTGAGTGAAATTACTTTGGGTTTAGTCAACCCAGTCAGGCATTTTGGAAACACTATGGTATTTGGGCTGCCTCCACAAAGAGGCTGGAAATGTTCCCAAAATAGCAGGCCACTAGGCAATGTTTCTTTGGTTGGCAGCACTCTGCTGTTCCTTTCTCAGCTCTGGAAAAGTGTGAAAAGTAAAAGCTGCCCCACAGGCAGCTGGGAAAATGCCTAATGGTTCTCTGGAACAGATTACCAATAACTAGTATGTCCAGCTTTGGATTTCACCATTTTCAATTGGACAAACAAGATTTTTTTCAAAGTGTGTAAATTCACTTGTGAAGAAAGGCTAAGTATATCTGTATTATTCATCCCAGTAAGGGGAAGAGCAAACAGGGCCCATGCCAGGAGTGGCAGGGGCCAGTCCTCCTGAGGATAGATGCTGGTATGTATTGCTACCTTGGTAATGATGCTGGAGTTGTATTTTACAAACTGAATTCTTTTATTTTATTGAAGATAGTGAGTATAAGGCCCAATATGGGTCTCTTCATTCTAATTAACAGAATGTCAAAGGATGTATTCTTGCTTTTAAAAATAGCATCAAGAATTTTGAAAAAAAAAATCATTAAATCCAAGCGATGAACCAGAGCTGAATTTATCCTTGAGGCTACCACTATATTATAGCTTGAATCCCATGGAGGGATGTCCAAAAATTCCATTTACTAAAGGGATACTTTTGAACTTAGTCAAAGAGTCATCCAAAATAAGATACTAGTAAATAATGTAAGGTGATTCCAAGTACTGATATCCTTGCAGTATTCCACTTCAAAATTCCCTAATCCTAGAACCAACAGTAGAATGATAGAAGCACCTAAAGATGATAATGTTTCCAATGTTTGTAAGCAGTAATGGGGTACTTTCATTTGTATAATAAATGGGTTGAAAACACGAATGCTCACTTGATATTTCTTGCTACAATTAGTTCATTCACAGCTTCTTCATTGACAACATTCCTCTTATACCTGTATACTATTGTAAATGATCCATCTTGCTGCTGTTTGCTATCTTAAATACCTTTCAATGAACTTCACAGCCCTTCATAATTTGGTCCTGCTTTACCACTCCACTTCATCTTTGGGCTTTTGAATGGCAAAAACTTCTAGCAAACAACTACTTATCCTTTAATTTTAGGCTACATTGATTATCTCCTTGATGG
The DNA here is from genome assembly GCA_963573385.1 of Cacajao melanocephalus. Classification (NCBI taxonomy): domain Eukaryota; kingdom Metazoa; phylum Chordata; class Mammalia; order Primates; family Pitheciidae; genus Cacajao; species Cacajao melanocephalus. Next base: position 63,155 of record CAUYLG010044814.1, read on the forward strand.
AGTTTTCTTGACTCCTTGAGCCAGATTTAAGTGGCCAATGTTGCTGCTATTGCTTTTTGTATACACTCAATAAGACATTTATGAAGCTAAGTTTGCTCACAGGGGCTCACATCTTTTTATTTGACTGAGGACAAGGATGATGTCTTGTTATTTCTGTGGGCCAGGAAGCTCGCATGTTGTCTGGAACACCACTCCATGCTAATTGCCTGCCATGGAAGCAGTAAAGCAGACACAGCAAGATTGGTGTTATGCATCAATCCCAGTCACCTGTGGTCCCAAACGAAAGCCAACTGAACAAAGGAGGGACATCCTGGACTCAGGAAGTCAGGAGGCAAAGAAGGGATCTCGTGTCTTCGGTACTGTCTTGCATCATCTTCCTGGATAGGGCCAATGAAATGAGTGCCAACTAATTAGAAGATGCCTGAAATAGCTGTCACTGTGCTGGAATTCTCAGTAAATCCCAGGATCCTACATGGTTCTGATGGATATGCAAGCCGCAGTGGACCCAAGAGTGGGTATGTATGCCAGAGCAGACAACTGCTACCACAGCTGGGACATGCACACACTTGAATTGCCCAGGACGCCCAGAATTGCCAGTGGATTAGCTAGTCAAGACTTGCCCTACTCATTTCACTAGTCTCCTAGCGAGGCAATTTATATTTTATGGGATTAAATGTTTTTACCCCACTTATTGTGTTATGTTGGGGATTCGTTGTATGCTTTAATGGTTTTGAGTCAATAACTAGATAAATGGATGAAATACATATATATCACATGTCCACGTGTATGTATAGCTAAGCTTACATGTTTATATATTCTTAAATATATTTGTGTGTGTGTGTGTGTGTGTGTGTGTGTGTGTGTATAAAGGTGGCCACAACATGTTGTTGACTTCTGTTAAATCTATGGCTAGTTATATGCTTTTCTTATCCATGGTATCCTTGAATCTAAGATTTATGTGATGTGATTAATTTTTGGACCCACTACATTTTTACATGATCACATTTATTAAATGTAATCTTTGCTTCAGTTCATTGCTTCATGTTGTCCAGATACTGCCAGATTCAGATTATGTCTCCTAAATCATTTGCTTTTTTCCTAGTTTTGAATCATCTGCAGTTTTGGTGGCCCACCCTCCATGTCATCATTGAAACTCGTGGTGAAAGCAAACATTTAAGGTTAAGTAATGAAGTGCCACACTTATGCCACACCACTAGAGATGTCTAGGCTGACTTTTGTATATTCATTCAGGTCCTTATTAATCTATGTAATTTTTTAGACAGTGAACTTATTTTTTTCCATGTTTTACTAGAGAAGTGAGGCTGTTTTGTGGTCCCAGGTACTTTATGCTAATTGTATTTCCCTGATGAACCCTGTAAGTAACATCACTAAGTGAAAAATGCTGCCAGTCAGGCTCTGTTTGTTCTTGATGAACTCACAGGAGTTTTCTAATTGCTGCTTCTCCTTCTCAGTTTTCATAACCCATCCTGTTATTAAGACTTCTTCAATCTTCTCAAGAATTTATGTGGAACTTATTGGGAAAATTGAAAATGGAAATGTTTGACATTTCCACCCCAGGTTTTCAGCTATAAGCATGGTTTTGGCCCCAGGCTCAGCCTACTTAGGGTGTTTCATTTTGAGAAGTGGGATCAGGCTAACATTTTGAGAAGTGGGATCAGGAGTTATTAATTATGTACATCTTAGAGGATTAAAGCAGGAACAATCATTCACTCCTTTATTCAATGTTATCAACATTTATTGAACACTTTCTAAAAGGTTCTGTACAGAAGTAAGACTGCGTTACCACTGTCTAGATATTTACCAGATGTTGGATAAGACAGAGGTTCTCCACATGTGACCCCCAAATTACCAAATTAGCAGTATTAGCATCACCATGGCACTTGTTGAAAGGGCATTGGGGCTGCACCCAGACATACTGAATAAGGGACTATTGGAAGCTCTATTTTAGCAAGCTCTCTCCCTTTGAATAAATATGATGATGCACATTAAAATTTGAGAAATATTGGAATAAGACACATATGTAAAGAAACAATTACAGTGCTATGCCAAGTTGTCGCCAACACACTTCTGGAGAACAGAGGAGTGATTAAACAAAATAATATGGGAGTATATCATCAACCTGTGTGCCTGAGTCAGACATAGAAGTAGACAGGTATAGTTTGGTTTCAAGGGTTCCCCTGCATAAAGTAAGTCTCTCTAACTGCCTATTGATGTACATTATTTTAACAGAGGGCAAAGTTTATTATTAACGCAACAGAAAATTTGTACTTCAAAATGTTTTTGGAATGAGATGGAGAAACAAAGAAAATAAACTAATTAATTAACTAATTAATCAAAAGCCATAAGCCAAGGAAACCAGCATTTGATGAGGTAACACTGTGAAACTTACTTAAACCGAGTTATAATCAATCGATCCACAACAGATAAGCTTTCCAGGTTGTACAGGTGCTAGCAAATGGAAGCATGAGGGTACAAATGAGAACAGCAATCCTGACTGCACTGATATTTCTCCCTTGTATTTTCCCTCTCTGCCCTCCATACATAATGTGAGATTATTTGGCAATGCTTAACATTTTTATATTTTAGAAGTAACATGGGTTCCTGAGCTCTAAGATGAACCAATATTCTTTGAATGATTTATGAAGACTTTTGTTCGCTTTTTTTCTCAGCAAGGTTTGATTTTATCTTTATTCTCAGATGATCCATTAGTTGAAGTACTACTGTAATAGCGTCTCATTTTAAAAAAGTTGATTGATGCAGAGTTCGTAAGGTTCTACTGACACTGCAGATTTGAGAATGACCTCCCATTCCACACGAACAATGGACAGGTTGTTTGTTTCACACTGACTTGTGATATCTAAGATCTTTATGCCACAGCCTACTAGTCTCAGGACAGAGGTCTCAGTGTTCTAAGGCTCCTACACTGACCCTTCTCACATGATTGCCTGTCAGCTGTATCTACAACAGACCTCCATTTTAGCACTTATTCCTTTTCCTTTGTTTGTTTATACACCGGTTACTTTCATTGTAGTTTAAGTATACTAGATTTTCTGTTTATTTCTACATTCCCAGCAATTATCACAATACTCAAGACATGATTTGTTCAATAGGAATTTATTGAATAATGAATGAATGGTTAGATGGATGGATGGGGGAATCAAATAACCCATGATGAAGTGCATAATTTTTCTTGTTCAAAACCATGGCATACTTTCTGAAAAATGGCCTCTATATTTCCCAGTAAACAATTAGGATGAAAACAGTCACAGAGATTTAAGGCTACACCTTTATGCTCTATTGCAGGTTACTTCTTGTATGCAATGCAAAGTTTCATTTATAAGGAAGAAAAATGATTAACTATGGAATACTTATCCTATGCTGTGCCAAACGCTTTACATTTCTTATTTTATATTCTCAACAAGCAAGTATTTACAAATGACTATTAATAGAAACGTGTAATATTTTAAATGGGAAACATTAGCTTTGGAATCCCAGATGTAATTACACCAACTCATATTTTCTACTGATCCTTTTTTTTCCTTATCATCCTACTCCCCATCTTTTAGTTGTCTTTTTTCCAGCTCCCATTTTTATCTCTGCCTGGTGCTATTTCAACCTTATTTAGTATATAAAAATAAAGTTGGAGGAAATATCTACCCTAATTTGTGCAGAACACTGAGGTTTTATTCCTATGGCTGTAGTTCAAAGTTCAAACAGGTATGAAAAGGGAGAGGTGGTTGGTTCCAGCTACCTTGGCTCATGTAACGATTCTGTGGATGGTGGAGACCCTAAAGATGCTGCCTTTTCCACTGAAGGCTGCTATTAATGAACTACAGAAAATGAGAACTCATTCCACTTTTCAGCAATGTCTGCCTCACTTGGGTACACATGGCTTAAATAGATAGATTTTTAAAAGCATTTTATTAGCACACTGAAAATTCGCATTAAACGCTAGACTAGAGAACTCACTAAGTCACACACTATATTGAAAACTGTCCTTCATGAGACTCCAAAGGATAGGACTAATACGTTTTTCTCATCACTAATATCAATGATTCTGTTATACTTAGTGTAACTTAATTCTTTTGGTATCTCCAAAATGAAAATTTATTACATACAAGTGAAGATTTTTAAAAGCACATGGGGCAAAAGCATCTTTAATGAGGGATGAGATGATTTTAAGTGCTGCAGTGTGTTCCTAAAAAGATTTGAGTCATTTAAAATTTCTGAAGTACTCTGTCCTATGCATTTTGATGGCAAGATAAGTTTTAACTGTCTTCAGATCTTAATACCTGAAAACTTTTTTGTAGGGGAGGGGGTCTTCTGAAAATGAAATTCACAAGTATTTTCAGGATGCCTATATTTAAGTGTAAAAAGTATGTTATGGGTATAATTTTCATGTGGGAACGATAGCACTTATTTCAGTTTCTATGGTATACAATATGGTTTTAATGAATCACCTTATTTGGAATTTTTTCTCAGCTAAAACAGACAAAAGCATTCCCCTAGATAAAATTAGGATGATTTTCTGTTAGCAATGAGCACTGTACTATTTTGTGAAGGCCAACAAGAAAAAAAAGTCTCTCCAACAATGATTTAATGGTTTTGATTTTTATAAAGTTTTATATCTTTTCTTTACATTTCTGGGTCAATGCCAAAGTTCAATTTCTGCTATACCAGTTGTATTCCATAAAAAAGGTAAAAAAATCAATTAAAGTTATATATTCTAGAAGAGCACCTAAATGTATGGAAACATTATTAAGTTAGAGCCTTTTTGTTTTGTTTTGTTTTTTCTGGCAGTTCTCCTCCAAATTGTGTCCAAACCACTTTGTTTCACTGTAGAATAAAGGAAGCTGTGTGTTTTCGTTTCTTGGCAGGTGAAGGTAGAACTAATACAGAGAGGAACTTCTTTGGTAGGGTATGGGGCACTATGGAAACTTACTGATGACATCACTTTGCAAGGAAGAAACTCTGAAGGCAGTTTCATTGGCTTTGAAAATCAGTACAAGCTGCTATTCAGTTTGCAGTACTCAGTTCCAAAAAGCTTAGTGATAATAACAAATAAATAAGTAAAAATATCTAATTCCAATGCCAAATGTAGTCTAGTGCTTCCTATAAGATTACAAGTGCTTCATGCAAATTAATGTTCAAACTCAATGATGCGTTGTTTTATGTAACATGTTTTTCTGCCGTGGCTTTTCTGAGCCAAAGGGATTTTTTTTCATGTTCATAAGTAAATATAAATTGATTTAGTCTAGTTTTCTTTTGCACATGAAAAAAAGTATACGTGGCCTTTCAAATGAGCCAATCATTTCAGAATAAGGTCATCTATTCGGCTGAAGCAAGATTGCTTTCAGAAGCAGAACAACAGACCCTGTATAGAGAGGCATGCATTTTGAGAGAAGTAGACTACATCTGAATGCTTTGTGCAAACTCCTTTAACCCTAACTCAAACAAAAACAACTCTGGAAATATTGCATTGTGGAAACTGGCTACCAGTCTCAAGTAAGAAGTATATGTATTTACATATAGACTATAGACCTGAAAAGAAGTCACTAAAATTCATTGGGGAGTTTAAAAGGTATATATATATATATATATATAGAGAGAGAGAGAGAGAGAGAGAGAGAGACTGTATTTTTTCAAGTCTATAATTTCTGATTTTTAGAGGAGATGGAAATTGTCTTGGAGAATATTTTACGGTGATAGAGGAGGTTTTATAAGGGAATTATGTAAAAAAAAAAAGGTGACAAATAAGAGCTAGCTCCTCAAGTATTATGGGTATGTGGATATGTCAGTAAATGCATTTCAGGCATCAGGAAAGTATGCAACAGGAAATGGGATGGAGGGATGCAAAATAATGGTGTGATAGGAAAGTGTGAGCACTGAGGTAGTGGGAGACTCAACCAGGATAGAAGTAGTGGGACAGCCAGTGAGCAGTTAAGTACTGTAGCAATGTAAAGTGTGAATAACAGGCATTAAAGGCAGATGTATGGGCTTTGTATGCCATTTGTGGAGTTTTGGCTTTATCACATACATGGCACAGAATAATTGAAGGAGTCTCAACAATAGATTGACATGTACATATGTGCATTTAAATCAATTATTCCAGCAGATATGTGGCAAATAGAAATGAGACAAAGAGAAATATGGGGGCCTTAACTAAGGAAGTGGCCAATGGAGGTGGAGATAGCTAACACTTTTGAAAGATATTAAAGAGACAAGTTGACAAGACGTGGAAAGTGATGAAAAAGAAAGGAAAAGCCGGTTAAGAGTTACTGCCTGGTACATGAAAAGACACTTTTCAAAAGAAGACATTTATGCAGCCAACAAACATATTTAAAAAAAGCTCAACATCACTGATCATTAGAGAAATGCAAATCAAAACCACAATGAGATACCATCTCATGCTAGTCAGAATGGTGACTATTAAAAAGTCAAGAAACAACAGGTGCTGGTGAAGTTGTGGAGAAAAAGGAATGCTTCTACACTGTCGGTGGGAATGTAAATTAGTTCAACCATTGTGGAAGACTGTGGCAATTCCTCAAAGATCTAGAAGCAGAAATACCATTTTATCCAGCAATCCTGTTAGTAGGTATATACTGAAAGGAATACAAATCATTCTATTATAAATATACATGCACATATATGTTCACTGCAGCACTATTCACAATAGCAAAGTCTTGGAACCAACTCAAATGCCCATCAATGATAGACTGGATAAAGAAAATGTGGTACATGTACACCATGGAATACTATGCAACCATAAAAAGGAACAAGATCATGTCTTTTGCAGGGACATAGATGGAGCTGGAAATGGTCATCCTCAGCAAACTAATCCAGGAACAGAAAACGAAACACCACGTGTTCTCACTTATAAGTAGGGGCTGAATAATGAGAATACATCAACACATGGTGAGGAATAACACAAACCTGGGCCTATTGGAGGCTCAGGGGAAGGGAGAACATCGGGAAGAATAGCTAATGGGTTAATGAGTGCTGGGCTTAATACTTGGGTGATTGGTTGATCTCTACAGCACACCACCATGGCACACTTTACCTATGTAACAAACCTGCACATCCTGCACATGTACTCTGGAACTTAAAAGTTGATAAAACAAAACAAAACAAAACAAGAGTCACTGCCTGGAAACGGGCTTGTCCAAGTACATAGAAATTGGTGACACCGACCAAGATGTATGTGAGGAACAACAGGGCTAGCAGGAAATTTGCTGGATATTTTATATTTGTGTGACTGTGAAATATCCAGGCAGAACTATTCTGTAACCAGTGGACTATATGGGTCTTGAGCTTGAGAGAAAGTTAATGGTACTAGAATTCATAAATAGTTAAGGATTCAGAAGATGATTAAGATCATCTCAGGAAAGTATATAGCATAAAAAGATAATATAGAACTCATAATCATCCACTGGGGATGCAGCAATGCTTAAAGATAGTCAGAAGAGGACAGGTAGAAATGATCAAAGACGTAGAAAAATGAAGAGCACCTCATAACATAGAATCCAGCAATTGGAAGTTTTCAAAAACCATAGACTTGAAAAGAAGTAATGAAAACTCATTAGAGAATTTAAAAAGGCACATAAGACTAAACTTGAAATATAGAGTCATTTCATACTATTTTATTTCAAAGGCAGATTAGCCGAATTCACAGTTTACATGTGAAATTCTGATTAAGACAAGTTATTTCTATGTTAAAGCAAGGGTGGAAGAGTTTAAGAGATTAACAGAGAAATATCACCTTGGTGTATATTAAGGAGTCCGTGATCCTGGGTCAGTGAAAAGCATAAAGATAGCACAGTAAAGCTAGAAAACTATGTAGAAACTTAGCATTTGTATAAATAAGTTCTGTATTTAATTTTACAATTCTTTGTTTTACTACTCTCCGGCTACAGTGGTTTTGTAGAGATTTTGGCACATTGCTATAAATATTTGTGCACTGAGCCTACTTCTTTGAATAAAAAAGATGTTCTAAAATAACATATCTTACCAAATTGGCATTACTTTTTTCTGGAGCCAAATGTATTGTATCTTGGTGAGTTCCTTAGTAAAGAGCTCATGAAGATAATGGAAGTGCCTAAGATTCCTTCTCCTTGCACGACTTACTCTTAAACATTACTGTAGTAAATAATTTAGTAGAGAAACAGAAAATTCATGACTGAAAGAGCTACTCTCTAAAAATTTTCATAGATATTTTTAAGAGGAAAGTGTAAAAAGACCGATAGTCTGAACCAACAGACTATCCCTAAGGCTTCCCTTATTCAGCAGAAAAGAAAGATATTCACTGGACTAGCAAAGAATGGAAAGAAACCATCATTAAGAACCTATGAGGAGTCACACCCTCTGCTAATAGTGTTCATATATGTTAATGAGCACTTCTAGCCTTTAAAAGGACACTTTGAGATACTTTACCCCATTTTTCAATGAAGAAATTAAGCCTTGGGAAAATTGGGTAATGTGTTGAAAATCAGATAGCTAGTCAGTGAAGGAGATGACACTCAAGGTTGACGGACTCAATGTCAATAGATTTCAACGAAGGTTTAACAAGTGCTAATGTTGAATCAGGGGCAGTAAAATGTAGTTTTCATTCCAACCATGCTAGTGGGTATTGTGGTTGGTAAATGATGGTCCTCCATTATCCTTCCCAACCAATATTACTAGATAATTCAGTGTGGTGAAGAGATGCCCTTTATGACTCAAAACTGTAGTTTCTTACTTATTTTGATTTAAGAAGGAAGAAATACACTTTATTTTTTAAAGTCTTGATAGAAATGAGCATAACAGAAGTGGATGTAAGAAGGGAGGATGGCGTATAAGACATCTGTTTTTACCTGACTTGAGGGAAAATGTGGGATGTGTGTTATACTATCTGTGAATGAAAGTGCAAATACAAGATTAGTTTCTGTAAGTTCTATCCAGTACTTTCCCTACACTTTAGTGACTTTTCACCTTGTCTCCTTTCTATTCTAACAGTGCTTGTTTTGGTTTCTACCTTGGTTCAGTGTGACTTACAGTCTCATCTTCCAGTTCTTGACTTCTAGCCTCGCTTTTGGCCTGACTCTGTTTGACTGATATCACAGAAATTGACTTTTGGTTAAGATTTGGACCTCTCTTTGATAGAACATCCCGACAGGAAGCCCGGTTAGTTTTGCACCAGTATATTCCCACTTGAGCTCCAGTCTCAGGGAGTCAGCTGTCAGCTAGGTTGGAGAAGCAAATAAAAGCAAATAAATGCAAGGAACAGTTGGTTATCCCAATACAAGACTCAAATAAGTGACAGACTAAAAATAGTAATTACCAACATCCTGTTGTTTCTGACTCCTCAAAGACACTACTGGTTGTGAAGAATTCTGATGGTTGATTACAAATGTACTGCTTACAATTTTTCAGTTCTTGCTAATCATTTTATATCCTCCCTCTTTTTCACAGTAATTTTCATAGTAAAATGTGCAGTTTTAACCTTTTGGGTACTCAAAGAACTGTTTTTACCACATTTCATGTTAGGAATGTTTGGGTTCAGACAGTTAACCTTCCAGACCTACCCAATTGAATTGTTCTATACTCGGGTCCATCACATTAAAAGTAATCAGTGTTTTCACTCTTTCTGTCTTTACTTATGAAGTGATTATATAGGTTGAACTTTTAATTGCAGAAAATACCTATGAAGAACTGTGCTTTGAACAGGAAATTGGTCATAATACAAATGGTGGGCTTTGACTCAGACTTAAATGAAAGGAATAATCCTAGACCAAGGCAACACCATTAAAAAAAAAAAAGAAAGAAAGAAAGAAAGAAAAATTATAAGGCTAAACCTTTCTTTGCCTTGCTCAAAAATTCCTCTCCCATTTTTTTTTAGTCTGGCTTTCTATTGAATTTTAGAGTCAAGGTAGGGGGAATGGGGCAAATGCCAGTATTGGGAAATGACTTAAATCCTTTACTACTACAGAATGTAAAAATTTATTCTTCCTCACAAAGAAAGACAGAAGTATTTCAACAATATTAAATGACCATAGAAAAGTCATGTGCAGTGTGGTTCACTTGAAGAATTTCTTCATTTTAAAGTAGAGAAAGGAACACATTAATACAGTAGATATTTACAGAAGGGCCTACAGAAAATACTATGGTATAAGCATGTACAGGCTTCCATTTTTAGACTGTTGTTTTCCAAGTACAAAGTATGGAAACAAATTTTCTCCCAATGAGGTTATACAAGGTTTCAAGTATTTTCTACTATCTTTTAACTTGGTGACTAAGAAACTTCCGTTTCTGTACTGGGGAAAAAAAATCAGCAAAACACAATCTTTTATGATGGTTTTGTTACACAGAGATGCTATTTTAAATGAATTGATTGGTTAGCAGCATAGTGGAGGACATTTTTCATTTATGTGACAAATTAGTCAATTTTTTTAGACCTAGGGCTAATCTGACTTTGAATTCTCTGGTGACTACTTCTGTGTGAGAATTCTACCCAGTGGATAGTCCTGCAGTCCCACAGAGGGAGGATAATTCTGTACTAGAACACATTTTTTTTTTAAATTGTCAAACTTTATGGAAAATTTGTTATGTATAGACACCTCTAGAGAAGAAATTTTTCAGCTGGATTACCATAGAATTGACTCATTAATAGCCTAATTTGAATAATGACTAAGTTACCCTTTTGTATGCTTAATTGTAGCTAGGGAATTGTTGAAATACTACAGAAGCCTCTTTTTCCAAGATAAAATCAATGTTCCCTATTCTTAATTTTTATGACTATCAAGAATACTACACATTACTCAATTACAACTCTTCTTATTGTAACATATTTTTTATGTGAATAATTACATCTAAATACTTAAATGATTTAAGATATTCATTTTGCTTAATAAATATCTACCAGTATATAAACATAGATAGTAAGTGTATACATACATATATGTACATAAATTCTGATAAGTAAAAAATAATCTATGGTGAATACAATATGATGATATATATGTGTGTCTGTCATAATCTAACAGAAAAAGTGCTAGAAGGTCCCATAAGTTGATAATTCCAAAACACAAGGGGCTTACAATTATTAAAAAGCAGAAAACAACTTGCATATTTAAGATGTTAGGAGTGGTTAAGTAAATCATGGGCTAACCACTGAATGGAATATTACTTGATTATTTGAGAAGACATTTTAACAACAGAAGAAATTATTCGGATGGATTTTTATAACATGGAAAACGTTTTATGTTTAAACAGAATATAAGGAAATAAAACATTAGCTATATGTGATTGTTTTAGCGGTCAAATGATGGGCATTGTTCCCTCATTTCTTTCAGTCAAGAAACAATAATGACAAATATAAGGAATATTAATTAATAATTATCAATTAATATGAGGACAGATAATTTTTGGTCTGCTATATTTCCTGCAAAAAGTGAAAATATATACCTTATATTCTTTGAAATTTAGTTGTTAAAAATTTTACATATAAATTTAGAGGCCCTTATTTTCTAATTTCTTGTGGAGGAATTAGCATAATGATAGAAGGGCAATATAATCCCATGTAATGACTAAAGTTTCTTTGCATTTCCAACTATGAACTTTCTGATAGTCAAAGGAAAAAAAAATCAAAAGGCAGCTGTAAAAGTTATAAGATTAACCTTGAACATAATGAAAATTTTTCTTTGGAAGAAACAAGGATTTAACCAGCTCTTAGTTTTGAAAAATCTTCTCATGTGACACTTCACAGTGAGAGGGGACACAGAGGGATATAATGGGAAAAAAAAGTCCTCAAAAAAATTCCCTACATTAAATGTCAAGGTGAGATTCCTATGGTGTTTTACTATAGAAATGCTTAATGAAAGCCTAGAATATCATACCAAAATGTCTTGAAGGAAGCAATCCTATGAAGGGCCAAAGAAATGCTACCTAATATTTAGCATCTTGGGATGCCTTAACACAGGCATAGTGGCTATTAAAGTTGAACAATATACTCTAAATACTTAAGAAAACACAAACCAAGAGGACCAAGTGATTTCCAGGAATAGAGGGCAGCATTAACTGGGAATTTGTTTATAAAAAAAATATCATGTATGCTACTGGAACAGAGGGTTAGTGAAAAGGGAAGAAAAAATTTCTATAGCTACAAGTCTTCATGGGGTTGTCTCTGAATAGGTTTTCTTTGAAGAGAGATTTCAAAAATTGCTCTTGTTCATTCTAATGCCCTGTATATCACAGGTACTTAATAAGCATTTCTTGCATTTAAAAAAATTCAAGAAAAAGAAAATGTTTATCCCTTTGGAACTTTAAGGAAAGTTTCTATTTCACTCTCTGGTGCTTAAAGTGGAAGGAAGCATCAGATTGACAAAGCACATTGCTTCTTTTTCTAAGCAATTGAGCAGAAAATTCAAAATTAACATACTTTCACTTATTCATTCATTGACTTATTCATCTATTCATTTAATAAATATTTGCTGAGTGTCCTTTGTGATACAGGGATTTATAGCATAGTGTTCCTGTCCTTAAGGAGCACTTACTCAAGGACTTTTTCAAGGCTTTGACCACCCTGCTTAGAATAATTGAAGTTCTGGGCAAGGACTCTGATAGAATTTGTTAATTTTAAAATGCTAAAAATAAAAATAAAGCATAAGAGCTAGCAGAGCCATCTTTTCTCAGCAAGAACGTAGCCCAAATCCCAATCAGGATAAGTTTGACTATAACTGAGAGACTACTTTTCTAAAAAGCACATTAGAGTATCCCAAATGGCATTATAATATTTGCACTCAGCAGTCTCCAAAATAGCAGCTTAGAGACTTGGAAATCAATGGATCTCCACTCAGAAGGAATAATACATACTGTGAGAATGTAGCCTAGTGAATCATCTAATGAATGATGCCCAACAGAATAAACATGCATTTGAGTTGTAATTGTGGTTTGTTGTCTTTCTTTTTTCTGCTTCTTTTTAAATACAAGACTAAAGGGAAAAGAAGATAATGTAATTAATATTGCCCAACAATGCAAGATAGGGGTTTTCCTCTTATGGGGGTGGGGGGCGGGTGGCAGGGAGAGGGGAGTTTCCTCTTATTTTCATTCCTCTGTTATCTACAGATTTACTATTCAAAATTTTCACAGGTTTAGTAGGTCAGAAGAAAGTCTTCTTCTCAACATGCATTAAAATGTATTTGGAATGCTTTGTGCGAAATATTTTTTTCTTACATTATATCAAGTTTAAGAAAGAATATAAAAGATAAACAATGCCAACTTGTTTTTGTTGGAAAAACAGCTGTGTATTTTCTTTTTCTTCCTTCCTCTCTTCCTTCTTTCCCTCCTTCCCTCTTCCTTTTCCTTCCCATCTTTTCTTTTAACAAATATTTATAGATCACTTTCATACAGACATGACAAAAGATGGCTATGAGGCCTGTCCTCATGAAATTTATATTTTACTTGGAAGAGACAGAAAGTAAGTACATTTTTAAAAAGGTAGTAAGAACAATGCAGAAATAAAACTGCATAAAATTGTAGAGAACAATTTGGATGAGTAAGATACTCAAAAGGTAAGTTCCAGTAACATACAATCTCTGTTCCAGGAGCATACACATTATTTTTTTCAGAAACACATTTCCTGTTAGTGCTGCCCTCCATCTGTGGAACGCCTTTGCTCCTCTTGGTTCGTATTTTCTTAAGTATGTAGAGTATATTCTTTATTTTTTGTGGCTGGGGAAAGTCTCTTTGAAGAAATAAATTAGAACTGAGAACTGGATGACAGAAGAAAACAGTCAAGCAAAGATCTGGGGACAGAGGAAAGAGTTCTAAGCAGAGGAAACAACCAGTTGAAAGGCCATCCTTGCTTTGTTAAGGAATATTAAAATAGCTAGCCTGAGTGAAGCTTATAGCACAAAATGGAAGCTTTTCCCATACCATGAAACGAAGTGAGAGAATTGAGTGAAGAGTAGGCCACGTGCAGTCTGGAAGGCCTGGTTGGATATCCAGTTTCCATTGAAATGGGAAGTAATTGGAGCATTTTAAGTAAAGGACTGACACAATCTGATTGTTACAAAATAATCACCCTGGCTGCTGTGTGAGAATAGATTATTGTCTATTAGAGCAGGTGAGAGTGGCTGTGAAGATAAATTTTGGAGAAATTTTGAAGGTGGGCCTCAAAAGACTTGCTGATAGATTATATGTGGCAAGGATGAGGAAAAGAGAAGAATCTAGGATAGCTCGTAAGTATTTTGGCTTCAGAAAGTGAATGGTGGTTTCTTTCACTGAATGTGGAAGATTAACAGAAACAGGTTGGGGTAAATGCATTTATGTAGGTAAATGTAAAGTTCCGCTTTGGGGTATGTTAAATCTGAGATGTCTATTAGATATCAAGGTAGAGAGGAGAAGTATGTAGTTACTATACAATACTGGAGCTCAGGGGCAAGATCAAGGAATAAATAAAAACTTAATCATATTGTAATCATGTTAGCAATGCATATTATGTGAGTATGACTTACTCATGTTGACTAAGAAAATTAGTTAAATATTAATGCTATATATTGAATGCCAATATATAGCATTTATATATATATATATATATATATATATATATATATATATACACTACATTATATGTAGTTAGTTGTTAAGGTACAGATTTCAAAAAAAGAGCTAGTTTTGCCCCCGTTCTCATATACCTCTAGGGATGGTGATATATATTGAAAACCATAGGTACCCAAAGATAAATTGGTACTGAGACTGGAACTGAGCTCTATATGGACAGAGCTCTGTCTTACTGACGACTCTATCTCCAGTTGACCCTGTAGCATAATGCTTCACAATGGCAGATGTTCGACAAACATATTCAAATGAGGTAATCAAATATACCTGTTAGGCTAATATAGTCATTTTTAAGGCCTGCTCATTTATTGTTATTACTCAACGATGCATCTATGCTCAAGCATGATCTGGCCTCCATTTGCATGTTACATGCTTCCATACCACCCCCCAATTACACAGATTTTTTCTTTTCTTTTTTTTTTTTTTAACCTCTTTTGCAGAACCCAAGGCCCTTCCACAGCAGGACTTTTAAATACACTATTCTCCTTTTCCTGGATTCCCATTGCTTTTCCTGCTCCTCTGTCTTCTTCTGAGGACAGAAGAGGACTCTAATTAACTGACCATTTTCCAGATTTTAGCTCAAACCACTTCTTTAGGGAACTTTTCTTCATCCTATGGAGTAGATCTCTTTCCTACCACCAGGTAATTCTTCTGTATAGAACTGATGAAAATTTCTAATTACACATTTGTGTAATTGATTAATTACTATCCTGCTTTCCTATTATAATTCAAGCTCATCAGTTTCATTACTGTTGTATCTAGGTGAGGACAACAGTAGGTGCTTAGTATAAATCACATATTTTCATGATTTCCAGAGTGACAAGAATTTTTGAATCTCTAAAATGCAAGATGAAAAAACAAAGCTGTCCTATTCAGGTTGATTTTTGACTGTACCAATGGAAGTTAATTAAACTATAAGTGAAATATATACTGGAAAGAAAATTTCATATATGCTCCATCTATGAAGAAATGAAAGAACACAAAAGTGGGGTTTCTACTGCACATATATCTGTTTTTTAATTGGGATTATTCAAGGGCTCGGACTGAATTTAATATAGCAAAAATCTAGGACATCATCAACTTCTGGAAAATCTGGATTCAATGGTTGTACTTTACCCTGAGCACTCAGGGCACAGAATGGCATCTTCAACTTAGTCATCAAGGCACATTCATTTCAAGAAAGGCAACATTACCACTTTCCTCCCTGCACCTTATTCACATGATGTGGGAAAAATATTCTTATATCTGCTTATAAAAAAAACCATCTTTTCCCACTTTGCCTTGGAAATTCACCCTGTCACACAGTTTAAAAAGTCTAAAATCTACCTTGTTTCCATAAATTAGCTTTTGTGATTTTTAAAACAAATTATGTTGACAAGGGAATTAGAGGTCTAATTTTCACACTGGGGGCTTGATTCTCATAAGTAAAAAAGGCTAATATTAATAAGTGCCTTTTAGTTTAATGTGTATAATGACTTATAGGAAAATGATTGTTATTCAGCATTTGCTAATTTAGTTTATTATTGCCGCCATACTCTTATAACATCTGAATGTTTATGAAGCACTTTCACTTATTTGATTTCCATAAGAGCATTCTGAGCTATGCAGAGATTAATATCCTCATTCTGTAAATGAATAAATTTAAGCTTAAAGAGTTTAAATAACTTCACAGGCACAACAGTTTAGTGAAAAGGGAAGGCACATTAGAATCAGGAGACTCGGATTTATATACAGATTTTATTAGTTATTGGCTGTAGGACATTAGACAATGTATTCACCTTTCTATCTTCTACTCCCAACCCTGCCTACCCTAGTCAAGCTTTCTTTATTCTATCTGTAAAATGGTGGTGTTAATATTATTTATATCATATCATTATTGTAAGGCTTAAATAAGGCATTTCTGAAATTTTGAAAAACTATCCAAAATGGTGCTAAGGTTTTCTTTAGCTGTTTAATATTTTTTACATGATATCACACTACAAAAAAGTAAAGAGGTAAAAAACATTGAGTTATAGCCTAATAAATATACTGAAAACTTTGGAAGAAATGGCTGGTAAGAGTGAAGATGAATGACTTTAGTGGATATAGAGGGCTTAGCAAGCAATCAACTGAATGTAAAGGAGCCTAGAATTAAAACTTACGGGTTGGGGGAGGCAGGTGTTATATATCCAGGTGTAGGATATTTACAACCTAGACACTCAAGAGAGAGAGAATCTGGGAGCCTGATCACAAAATATTACTTTTTCATAGCCTGTGGACATAAATCATGGGGCAAAGAGTAAGCAAGGCCTGAGAAAGTCCATATACTCTCAGTGTTCTTCCTTCAGGGTTTGCTCCTTCAAAGAAGCAACCAAGGAAGAAGAGGAGCGACCCAGGAAAATGTGTCTCGCTATGTTATGCTCTTTCTCATAAGGCCTTTGGATGTTAGCAGCCATTATCTAGCTACCCCTTGGACAGATGAGCTTTAAGTACCTAGTACTTTAGATAAAGGGAAATGTGTCATTCTTAGAGCTTTAAAAGGAAACTTCTTAATGCTTTCCTGAAGATAGACACAAACATCCCACTGAGAAGATGTTTAGAAGGTTTCTGTCAGAAGAGTCTTGAGTACATATCACTTCATAATGCAGAGAAAATAATCAGTGATTCCATCACAAAGAAGAGGATGAGACCTTCTCACTTCTTTTTCCTTAATCTTTCTTGCTTTCTAATGTTCTGAGTTCTCCCTCCCTTACAAAAACAAATTAGTTTCAGACTTAGTAATGCGCCCAAGGTCATATAGTAATCAGAAGGGACAGAAGTTGATTCCATGTCTGCTGAAAAACTCATATTGTTTCCATTGATCCACATCTTTTTGATGCGATTTGAGAATCTTTTTTCTTCCCTTAAAGGAGTTAGCGTTTTGCAAGGTATAACCTAAACCTCAGTGAAATTTTATGTGGGATTTAGCATCTTTAATTTTTTAACCTTCCTGTTAGAGATAACACCATGTCTCTTAGCTCATTTTAAATCTAATTGAGGAGAGAAAATGTATAAATATTAGAGGTGGGAGTGAGAGAAACATTTGAGAATTGTCCTCCAGGTCCTTCTTATTTCTACCCACTGGCAAATTATTACCCAATAGGAAAATTTCATGTCAACTGGTAAGCATTTGTTTGGGGTTCCTGAAGTTAACATTGTTCATCCCTGAGATAAAAAGAATAACACCAGGAGGAAAAAATATGTAAAGGTGGGAGTAAGAACACATTTTTTTTTCTTAATTTTGCACAAGATGAGGATCTTAGGCAGTTGTCAGTGTTATCTACATAAACACAGAGCAATGGTCTAATCCAGGGGTTACAAAGACAATAAGGTCTGGCTGGGAGGCAGTAGGTCACCATTTTCCTGTTAATGGCAGATAAAAAGAGGCCCTTGTTGCCTGTGGAACACCTGTGGGAATTCAGGAGCTGCAGGCCCAGGGTGAACCTGCTTCTAATCGCCTCTTGTCTTCCCATGCAGGGTTCTGCATGTTGGCCTCTGTAGTACAGTTCTTGTGCTGTAATGCTTTCTTTTCTAAATGTCAGCAGACATAATGTTTCTTTTATGAACAACTATACACCTTCACTTTTATCTTATCCAGTTAGGCGCCTCAGATATTTGGTAATTTACTTTTTGTGCCATTAATCCAAAAACGTCTATAGATTAAAAAACTTTTTTGGATTGACACAAGTAAATATATTGAATATATATACACACACACACATATATGTTTATTATATACATATATGTATATATGTATCTGTACGGAAATATTTGAAACTCTAAAAATTGTATGCCAACTATTTTTTTTTTGACTGAGTGTTACTCTGTCGCCCAGGATGGAGTGCAGTGGCAAAATCTCTGCTCACTCCAGCGGCGCAATCTCTGCTCACTCCAGCCTCCACCTTCTGGGTTCAAGTGAATCTAATATCTCAGCCTCCTGAGTAGCTCACTACAGGCATGTGCCACCAAGCCCAGCCAATTTTTTTTTTTTTGTATTTTTTTAGTAGAGTTGGGGTTTCACCATGTTGGCCAGGCTGGAGTATGCTGAGTTTCAACCAAATATAACTTGAAAAGTGCATACAGACATACAAGCTATAAAACTTGAGATTTATTAAAACATAGAAAGAGCCTGTCTATTGTAATGGTAAATAGCAAAGCATTTTACAGAGAGAGTGACTGAATGCCTGGCAAGTATTTTTTTCCTATACAGTTGCTTTTCTTAAAATCTATTTTTTAACATCCTTTGAAATCTTTTTGGAAAAGGGGAAGGGCAGAACGTGGTATTTGTGACGCAGCCATGGGTTAAGTGCCATTTATATGCCCTGATTTTAATTAGTTAAATCAAACAGTGAACAATTACTAAGACCTATCTGGTAAAAAGCGTGGGACTAGTTGACTAGTTGATGGTGAGGAATACAGGCCTATATTTCTGTCCTTGCAAGCTTGCTGCCTTCTTGTGAAGCAAAACATAAGAATCCAAACAGGGAATTAATTATACAAGACAAGATAGAATATATTGTATGAAAGCAGCACACACAAATGTATGAGTACAGAAAACAGAGGCCTGTCTTTGGATGGGGTTGTCATGGCAGGCTTTATGATGTGGATGAGAGACAAGTGATGTGCTGGTTTCAAATAAGTTTAGTGGGAAGGCATTTTGGGAAGGGATAACGGATGAGAAGAAACATGCACAGTTATCCTTCAACTCTTGTTCTTTCTTTCATTCAATAAATGCTTACCAAAAAACTAATCTGCTTCTGGTTGTGTGTTAGGTACAAGAAAACACAACGTTCAACGAGATATACACGTTTTTGCATGTGAAGTATGGATTTACAGAGGGAGTATAGAATCTGATTAGGGATTTAGGCTCTAGGGGAAAGCACAGAATATTAGTTTCATCATTAACTAGTTAGGTGTCCTTGAGCAAGTTCCCAAACTTCAGGAAGATTTATTTGCCCTATCAGTGAGATGAGACTGGTAATTGCAGTTTTCTTGTAGGGTTATTTGTGAGGATTAAATAAAATGATGCATGTATCGTATTCATGAATGTCTGGCTTATGGGAACTACCCGATAAATTAGACTCCAAGTTTGCTGGACTCCAAAGTCTATGCAGTTTATTGCCACCCTTTCTTACTTCCAAATTCTCGTATCATAGTTCTTTGGTGCTGTTACTCTCCCTTTTCAGCCCTACAGTTTCTCTGACACTCTGCAGATTTGTCATTTGATAGTCACCTATTAAATGCTACACTTCTCAAAGATTCATGCCTGAGCCTTTCTCTTCCACTACATGTTTTACCTGGGACACTCTTGCCCTTTCGCATGATTTCACTTACCTTTAGCTCACTGGTGACTGCCAGCAGCTCGCCTGTCAAGACTTCTCTTGTGAGCTCAGAGCCATAGCCTCCTTGACACGTTCACACTGTCTTCTCAGGGCCACTTGAAATGTGGCATACTCACCCTTTTCTCCCTCCTCAGTTTTCTAAGTTTTTGAAGACATTGCTCTTCAATGAGCTTCCAGGTGCCAACCTTGGAATCAATCTAGACTTTTTCCTCTTCTTCACCTTTCTACATCTAATCAATCATCACATCCTGTAAAATCTTCTTTACAAGTTTGTCTTTGAATCTGTTTTCCTTTTTCTAACTTCACTGTTTTGGTCTTTAAAGCTTTCATCATCCCTGAAATTCTCATTTGCAGGTGTAGTGGAGCACCCGAATCTGCAGCTAAGGCCCAGTCATCAGAACCCTCTCCTACACTTTCATTCCTCTCCTTCCAAGCTTGTTCCTCATCACTCTGTCCTTGATTCAGATAACAAGCAAATTTGATTGTGGCCTTTACTTACTCAAAAATCTTCAAAGGCTCCCTAATATTTATAGAATAAAAGGACCCAATCTGAACTGTTTATCGGCCAAGGAAGGATCCTGGTTCTTTTCTTTCCCAGCAGTGCAATCTCATTTAAACACTCAGGCAGTATGGGAGGTGCCTATATGTAGGCGTCTGGAAGAGAGACTGCCTGGGTGCAAATCTTGAGATGTAAAGTGAGGTTAATTATAACACCTATTTATTATTAGGTTTTTGTGATTAACTTACAATACATGTAGAATATTGCCCACTATGTAGTGAGCAAGCATTCATTATACATTAGCTATTGTTACTTCCAACCCTTTTTCACCCCCAACACGCAATTTGTATCCCAACACTACCATCTCTTTGAATATTTAAAAAAAATAGTAGTTTTATTTTTCTATCCCATTCCCAAATCCCTGCTTAACCTGACCTAATTACCTCCTTCAATAAAGTTAATTGACTCATTGAGTTAACTGACTCTATTAGTCAGACTTACACACTCTTTTCCCTTTGCTTCCATTGCTACTGCTTTAACTCTACCTGATTGCTTATATATATATGTCTCCTTCTACACCAAAAGGGTTTAGATGACTAAAAAGAATGGCTGTGAACTAAACAGGTGCAAAAAATGTGCCAAGGGAACTTTAGAAACCACTTTCCTCTTTCACATGACATATCTTAAGTTGACAGGAAGGCCATATAACACTAACCCTTATTTAATTGCCATTGTCTTAAAGAATTGAAGCTAGAACTTTGAAGTACAACAAAATTTTTCATTTTCCAAGATGATCTTGCTTACCTACTCTAGTATCCTCCAGAACCTCTGAAACTAGCCTACTGTCTGACCTAAGACTTAAACTATACCTTATACCATTTCTGGCTGTTTGAATTCAAATTTTCATAGCTAGAGTTTAAGCTGGTTGTATAAAGTTATATTTCAAACACATCAGGTGGGGGTATTTTGCTGGGTTTTGAGTCATTCTAACGGATTCATCAGAGGTAAATAAACAGTGAGAAGATTTTAGTACCTAAAAGTCAGGTATGCCCCATCAGAATGTCCACTGGTGTGTTGAGACTCTGTCCATCAGATATTTGGGATAATGCAAATTTTGTTCTGTCACCAGCAACTCTTTAACTTGGGCATCCAGGCTCAAGAGTTAAGTGACAGAACGGCAAGCATTGTGGGTAAGTCAGGGCACGCTAGAACCCAGCACACGAGTGTGTACCTAGTGCAGATCTTTGCTGGGACTCCTTTGTCTATGCAGCCTACTGAGGCTGTGCCTTTGAGGTTAGAAGCAGCATAAACCTTTGGAAAACATCTGTGTATGCCGGTATGACATCTCTGCTGCCATTCTCTGGCTTTTGTGTTTTGGCTACCTGCCACTGAAATGAATGGCTTTCAAATTGCTTGAAAAGTGAAATGGCACTTTTGTATAATTTTAGAACAAGGGAGCCACTCTTAATCTTTTTAAACTGACTTAGACACTTGTCAGCTCTTTGAAGGGGTTTATAACTTTGTCACCTATGTAGTCATTCAGGTTCTTAAAAAGCAAGTACAGTAGGTAACAGGAATGCTTTTTTGACAGAAAATGTAAGCACTAAAAACATTATTTAATTTGAACTTGATTCTGAGTATTCAGCGCCTTCCCTCTAGGATTCAAACCTCCTTCCACATACTTGCTGGTTTGACGTGCTGAGTAAAAGACATCAAGGACTTTTTTTTTTTTTACGATTAATCTGAAATCATATTTTTCTTTGTACATTTACCAAATAACTTGTCCATTCAATAGGGTTTCTTCAATTTGGTTTAGTATCTTCAGACTTCTATTTCTTGTTTATTTTAAAATTTATTTATCATCCTTGTCATAATACATGTAAGAGATTCTGGAATCGAATTGGATTGACTTTTTTTCATCACAGGGTGGGGAGTAGGTGTAATTTTCTACATGTTATATTTCAAAATGAAAGTATTTATGGCTCTGGTGCAGAATAAAAGCTTAAAGCTTTTAATTTTTATATGCTTTAAAAGTTACCAGCAGTTTTAAAAACACTTTCAGTGAAACAAAAAAGAGAGGGGGGGGAAAAAAAAAAGAAGCAATCTCACACAAATAAATAAAAAACATCCAGACTGACAACTTGTATAAGTTCCAGGCTCCTGCAACTTTAAACTGCCAAGTGTTAAACCTCTGAAAGTCAAGATTTGTAATGGAAATGCTAAGTGACCCTTAAAAGGCTTAAGGGGACATTGTCACTAAATTTAGGGTCAAATTTTGATCAAGTTTTAAATCGTCATAATCTGGTGGGAAATATGTTCCAGATTTTAAATATTTTTTATTTCTGTAACTTTGCATTTATTCATGAAATCAATAAAAACATAATGAGCATTGCCTATTTAGAACCATCCCTTTGAGTCATAAGTCAATAAAAATGAGCAAAATTATTCTTTTCATGATCAAAGATATGCTGATATAAAACCCATGCTATTGCTATAATGTCAACATTTAAGACACAGTGTCTAATGTTCCATTATAGTCAAGTTATCCAAATGCATATGTAAACAAATGCCTACATGTAAAAAACTGGAAAATGTTAAATTACATAATGTGAGGCAGAAAACCTGTCAAGTATTACAACACTGCTTTATTGTCATTAAATTTTGCTACTGAAAGATATTATGTTGGTAGACTATGTTTCTACGTGCTTTCTTTATATTTCCATGAAATCTGGCCCCAAGTTCTGAAGGAATTCTATCTTTAAATCTTTCATCTGGTTTCTCTTCAATATCAGATGTCACTACATTGGCTTGTTCGCCAATTATTCTTTAGATTCAAATCTTAGCAATTCTTATCAAATTGCCTTCAAAATGAGTTTGAAAAATTTTTATGAAAATCCTTGAAGATCTAGTTTAATTTCAGCTTAAAGAACAAAACTCTTCTACAAATGTTTATTGAGTCAATCTGAAACCTCAATCTACAGTGCTATGAGCAGATTTCTCACAACAGTAAGCAGATACATTATTGTCAGAACATTCTCAGGTAGAGTGAATCACCTATCATTTAATACAATGCATCCTCTGATAAAGTCATATGAGGCAAAGTTATAGCTATGAACTTATGAAATCAAAGCTAGTTATTTGCCATATAGTATTCTTTGGTTTGTTTTATTCCCTAAAAATTCGTTCCTAAAATCACAATCAACTTTCAAACACAGGTAAATCTCAAAACAAGAGGAATAAAGAAAGGTGAACAATAAATTGTAAGGTTGCCAAAATATTTTATGGAACACTCAAATGACATTTGCAGTAATTATTTTAAGTTTGACGTGGGTTGGGAAGGTGCACAGGAGAAAAAAAATGATAAAAGCATGAGAATAGAAGATTGTAAAGTGCTTTCTTGACTGGGGAATGAGTGTCTAAAGCATGTTTGTAGAACGTGTTTTTTTGTTGTTGTTTGTTTTCCCCCCACCCACCTTCGTAATGAAACATTACAAACTGGTCACTCCCAGAGGCAAAGTATAGAAATAGTTAAATGTGAGGTCTGATCTGATATGGCAAATTGGCCGTTCCTATATTCTTCTTGTATCTGCTTCCAGTCAAGCATGGATGTGCTGATGAGCGAATGCTTGGATTTAGTGATTCCAATGAATGAATGCTGGGGGGTGTGTGTGTGTGTGTAGCTCACAACACAGGTTTTTAACAACTCTATCTTTGGCTTTTTAAAGAGATTGGAGTAAGATAGGTGGGGGTGGGGTAGAAGGAAAACACTTTTAAAGAGTTCAAAATTCAGAGCACCAATACAATCCCTACATTCTTGCCATTCCTGTCATCACTTAGTCTTAAGTTTCCATTTTCCCTTCTCAGATTTGCCTTTGGGCTAAGGTTTACTGGCTCCCAGGTTAAAACAAAATGAAAACAAACAAGAAAGTTTATACCACACGACAACATGAATAGAAGGATTAGCTTGTGACTGAACAACACATAAACAAAGAAATTCCCTGATAAAAATGGCCACCTATCACTTACACCTGGTTACAAGCAGACAGCTCTTTAGTGCTGTAGAGTGAGACCTGCAGACCTGGTGCCAATATCCTCACCGCAGTTTAATGGCTTTGCTTGCATTGATTTAAGCCTAACTTTAGCTCTTGGGAGGCAGTTTTGCCTGGGTTCCATGATTCCTTCCAAAACAATCAATAGTTATGAATATAAAATCATAAAACTTTTTCAATGTAGAAAAAACATATGTCATTTAAGTGTAATCAAAAATCAATGTGACTGAATCTCTTGGAGTATTGCTGCAGATTACTTCCATTGGTGCAGCAAAAGGTCATGCAGTTATATGTGTCTTAAAATCAGTGAATGCATAATAGCTTTTGCTACTCTGAACAGGAATCATTAAACAAATTCATAAATCAATGAAGCGTGCAGATGCATTACTTTAATTATCATTCCTTCTCAGATGGTTGGTTTATTTAATGTAATTGTTTACTGTGTCCCAGTATTACACTGGAAAGGCTTGGTTGGCCATTTTATATTTTATATCATCCTAATTTTAAAATGTTTTTATTCTTTAATGACAGCAAGAAATGGTAGTCTTTGAAAGCTATTCATTGTGAGACCTTTCTTTTTTGTTGTTTTTGGTGCTATTTATTTTTGCGTTTGGTTTTCTTTCATTTTTTTTAACGATTCTAAAGTCTGGCTCTCAAACTTAAGCATGTTCACCTCAGTTCATGTTTACTTTTAGCCAGGTTAGAGAAATCATCTGAAGTTTTTAATAAAATTGTCTTCAACAACCTCCTCCCTATATCCCCACTCCCTTTCTGGAACTAAAATACTAATTGGGTTAAATACTAATTTTTGATCAGAGAAGTGGAGCAGGGGTTAAGGAGAAGGGCTACTGTCAGGAAGAAGATTCTGATTTCCAGAGGATGAGTTTGTCGTTATCTTGTCTTAAAACACTAGGAACACCTGAATTAAAACAGGGATGTGTGTTTGCACATGAGTGTGTGTGTGTGTGTGTGTGTGTGTGTTGGGGAGGTGCATTTTAGAGACTCTTAGTTACAGGAGAAGCTGTGATTCTTAGATGTTAAGGCTTAGGAGTAATCTTCTTTGATTTGATTTACTTTCCAGGCCCATGGGGTGTCAGCAACACCCCCATGGCTCTGCAGTACAGCTCTGCTTCTTCAGCTTTGTGGTGTGGCCCTACACACTTGGCCTCTGTAGTGGCAACCTGGTTTGCTGAAACAAAGGAGGAAGGAGCTTTGCCCTCTGGGCCTGTGGTGGGAAACTGAAGAATGAATTTTCAGTTTCATTCTTCCCTTTTCTGGGAAGTGCACATTCCCAGCTGAATAGCTTTATGGTCCAAGGCCTGTAGAATCCAAGAAGCCCAATAGCCTTCTTGCATTTGCCCTGCTTTCTCTGTCCTTGTTAGTTACAACTGTCAATGTCTCTGCTGGTGTAATCTCATCTATATTCCTGGCTTTTGCAGAGATGCCTGATTAAGTTTGTGAAATGCATCCATGATCTTTTTATCAAACGGTTGTTCAGCCACACCCTTAGTATTTTCTTTAAAACAGACTTCCTCATATTTTGCAATATGAAGACTTTTCTAAATCTCCAAGTTCTGATTCCTTTGTGCTGAACAATTCCTTCTTCACATTTTTTTATAAGCAGTAAGGAGGACCCAAGCTGCATTTTCCATACTTTGCTTAGAAATCTCCTCAGTTAAATATCCAATTGCATTCCTTGCGAGTTCTACCATAAAATACTAGAAAACAATTCAGTCAAGCTCCTTGCTGTTTTGTAAGTATCACTTTTTCTCTGGTTTCCAATAAACTATTCCTCATTTCCATCTAAGACCTCACCAGAATGTGTGTGTGTGTGTGTGTGTGTGTGTGTGTGTGTGTGTTTCATTGTTGTTTTTGAGACAGTCTTATTCTGTCACTCAGGCTGGAGTGCAGGAGCATGATCTAGGCTCACCGCAACCTCTATTTCCTGGGTTTAGGTGATTCTCCTGCCTCAGCCTCCTGAGTAGCTGGGATCCAGGCACGCACCACCATAGCTAGCTAATTTTTGTATTTTTTAATACAGATGGGGGTTTTGCCATGTTAAACAGGCTGATCTCAAACTCCTGACCTCAGGTAATCTGCCTGCCTCAGCCTCCCAAAGTGCTGAGACTACAGGCAGGAGCCACTGCACCCAACCCAGAATGGATTTTAGTGTTCACATTTCTACCAACTTGCTATTCATGACTGTATCTTCACTAAGAAGATGAACACTTTCTCTTCAGCTCTCCTTATTTCCTTCTGAGCCTTCACCAGAATTGTGTTAATGTCTGTGTACCTACCAACAGTTGCTTCAGGGGAATCTAGACTTTTTCTCGCACGTACCTCAAAACTCTGCTAGCCTCTACCCATCACCAAGTTCCAGAGCCACTTCCACATTTTTAGGTATTTGTTACAGCAGCACCCCACTTCTTGGCATCAAAATCTTAGTGTCTTAAGACTGCCATAACAAAATATCATGGACTGCTTGGCTCAAACAATAGAAATTTATTTCTCATAGTTCTAGAGGCTGGGAAGTCCAAGATCAGAGTGTCAGCTGCTTCAGTTTCAGATCTTTGGCTGAGTATAAGCTCTCATCCTGCCTTTATAGATGGCTATCTTCTCATTGTGCCATCACATGGTGGGGTAGGGAGTGGAGAGAGAAAGTAAGAGATCTCTACTTAGAAAGCCACAGTCTTATTGGATTAGGGCTCCACTTTTATCACCTTAATTAATGTTAGTTACTCACTAAAATCCCTATCTCCAGGCACAGTCACATAGGGGATTACGGCTCCAATATATAAATTTTGAGGAGACACAAGTC
Organism: Cacajao melanocephalus; assembly: GCA_963573385.1. Taxonomy (NCBI): domain Eukaryota; kingdom Metazoa; phylum Chordata; class Mammalia; order Primates; family Pitheciidae; genus Cacajao; species Cacajao melanocephalus. Next base: position 90,494 of record CAUYLG010044814.1, read on the forward strand.
AATAGTAGCCTCTAATGCTGACATGATCAAATTTGGGATGTGGACTATATTGAGCTTAAAGATCATATTCTTGAGATAAAGATGGCTTACCAAATTATTCCTTCTGATTATGAGATTATAATGCCACAGATGTGGCATTTTAATGCCCACTGATGACCGTTCACATCAGCCAAAAGGATTATAGCAATCACAAAAATGTGACTGTGACCTATTTCTACATAAGCATAATGAATAATTTTCATTTTGCAAATATTTCGCAAGGCTTTGTAGAAAGTACTTCATTCTCATATGAGTGTCTCCACCTCTTTCCCCTTTTACCTCATCCTCCCCTCCCCAAATACCTGTCATATTTCTCAGCATGCAACTTAGCTTTGGGTTAATAGGCAGTACTCTTTTAAAAACTTGCTGTGGAAACTGTTATGGAAAAGCAGATATTACTATTGCTGTCTTATATCTTGTCATAGGAAATCAAATGTGAGACAATAGAGGCTAGAAATATTAAAAAATTATTTTTTCATAAAATTCAGAATCCAGAATAGATCCAACAAAAGCTCAAATCTTTTGAAATGGTACTTAGGTAAGTGAATATAATACATAATAAGTATTTCAAACTTCATAATATCAATCGCATATCTATATTTTTACTAACAAAATTTAAAATATGAATGAAAAATATTCTAAGCATTATGTTTTACATTTTTCCATATAGTTTCTTCCTACTTTCTTTCTTGTCTTTCTCTCTCACTCTTTTTCTCTCATTCTTTCACAAATTAATTCTGAATCTAGGACAGTCATGATTACTTGACTAAAAGAAGTTCACCTGAATTTTCCAGGTGCTGTACAGATTCTGTTGCATGAATATTTACAAAGTGAAAATTATTCTATATCTGTATTTTTATTCTGATATTAATGGATAATTGATCACTTCTCTTTCTTTTTAACAAAAATATGATTAATCTTCTAGTTACTTTAAGGAAGGGATTTTGTGGAGATACGAATAGATAAGACAATGTAGCAGAATGCATGGCTATTAAAAGTTATTTAACCAGAGGGGTGCTTTGAAACGCATATGTATCAATGGAATACCGGCAGCTGTTCTTGAGATGTAATGGTAATGTATCACCTTGGATAAGCGCAGCAGAGAGAGGAGAGGAGGGGAGGGAAGGGGGAGGGAGGGGAGGGGAGGAGAGGGGAGGGGAGAATACAGCTTAGGCTTGGAGGTGGCCCGGGGTTAGTGACTTGCATCTATTAATGACTAACCATTACTTTGAAGAGCTGCCCTATATTTGGGTTCGTTTCATGAAGAAGAAAGATGTTATGTGAGTTCTAAGGCTGGGTCATAAAAAGCCTTAGTTTCCACTGGTTCTTCCTCTCTTGGATCATTTACTCTAGAAGCCAGATGCCATGTAGCATTAATTTTATCAATAATAAAAATATAATATTATCTATTACAAATTTTATACACCTGTACTTCAATGTGGCTTTCTATTTCTTTCAATAATCCATTATCAGTTTTTATAATTTATCAACAGTGTCACAAAATCAGATTTTTAGTAAAGCTGATTTACTAGTCAATTAGGCAAAGAAGTCTGGTGAATGAATGAATTTATTATTAATGAATGAATACAGTTCTGATGAAAATGCTGGTTAATATTTTTGTTTACCTTAATGAATAACACAAAAGTGAAAAAACAAAGACATGTGCTGGAACTTCTTGATCAGTAGCATGAACTGCTTCTTTGCCAAATTGGAAAATAGTTTTTAAATATCAGAAAAATATTTCCTTGATTATTTATGTTACTGATATTCTAACAGCTCTGGACGAAACACACTTTTAAATATAATCTGCTTTATTAACATTTTCTGTATAACTTTCTTAAATTCAGACAATTAGCAAAACAACAAATTAAAGCTGATTTGTAACATTTGCCATTTCTGTTGTTTAAATACTCATACCATGGCCAATCTCAGGCTACCAATACGCTACCATTGAACGTCGAATTAGGGCATGGTGATGTGCGCCTGTAATCCAAGCTACTCGGTAGGCTGAGGCATGAGAATTGCTTGACCCTTGGAGGCGGAGGTTGCAGCGAGCCTAAATTGTACCACTGCACTCGAGCCAGGGCAACAGAGTGAAACTCTGTCTCAAAAAAACAAAAAATTTTTTTTTCTTTGTAATGTAATGACCACATGTCAATCTACCACCAAATCCACAAACCAAATTACTGACAATAACTTACGGTTTCTTGTGTTTTACTCCCTTAAACTACCATATAGTTATTTGCCACCTTGGCTGTTAGGGACTGAATGATTGTGTCTCCTCAAAATTTATATGTTGAAGTTCTACTCCCAAATGTATTAGGTGTATGGTATTAGGAGGTGGGACCTTTGAGAGGTAATTAGATTCCGATGAGGTCATGAAGGTGGAGCCCCAGTGGTGGGATTTAGTGCCCTTATAGGAGGAAGCACCAGAGCATGCTAGAACGCTCTCTCTCTCTCTCTCTCTCTCTCTCTCTGTCACACTCTCTTTCTGTCTCTCTCTCTCTGTCATGTGAGGATACAGCGAAAGGCAGCCATGTGCCTTGGAAGGAAACCTCACCAAAACTGAGAATGCTGGCACCCTGATCTTGGAATTCCCAGTCTCCCCCACTATCAGAAACAAGTGCCAGTTGTTTAAGCCACTTAGTGGGTGGTATTTTATTATAGCAGCCTAAGCTCAGACACGAGGAAACCATAGTTCTGTAATTTGTGCTAATCTTTCATTGGCCCTTAAAACGTATTTTTATTGTACACAAAATTATAAATATAACAATTTATTGTTAAAGAAAGATTGTTGGCTTGGCGCAGTGGCTCACGCCTGCAATCCCAGTATTTTGGGAGGCCAAGGTGGGGGGATTGCTTGAGTTCAGGAGTTCGAGACCAGCCTGGCCAACATGGTGAAACCCCATCTCTACTAAAAAAAAAAAAAAAATTAGTCAGGTGTGGTGGCATGTGCCTGTAATCCCAGCTACTTGGGAGGCTGAGGCAGAAGAATCGCTTGAACCTGGGAGGAGGAGGGTTGCAGTGAGCTGAGATCGGGTCACTGCACTCCAGCCTAGGTAACAGAGTGAGATTCTGTCTCAAACCACAACAACAATAAAAAACAAAAAACAAAAATAAAGATTGTTGTATATTAATAGTAAGCATGCATTTATTATCTTCTTTATGTATATATTAAGAACATTTATTTTAGAAAACAAATTACTTGGATACTTTTTTTCTGTCTATTGACAGATGTTTCTAGAAAAACACAGAGTACAATTTGGAAAACATTGGTGTTGGAATAAAAAGCTGAACTTTGCAAACAGAAAGAATTGAGCTCAAATCTAAATCCCACAACCTATTAGCTGTGTCAGAGGAAAAGTTGGCTAAATTTATGAGTCTTGATTTTTCACCTATAAGGTGAGCAAATAATATTGACCTCACCATGCTGCTTAAAGATGAAATAAAATATTAACTGTAAGATACTTGTGTGTTAAGAACTAAATTTAAAAAATAGTTACTTAATGGAAAATTGAAATTTATTAGATTACTTTTTTTTAAATCTACTAGAGTGATTGATCCAAGTAAATCTGAATTCCACTAATACTTCGTTAAAATTATGACTAAATTGGCAGATGGAATCTTTTTTCCAGCTATCATTTGTTATAAAATAGTAGACTGACCCAAGAATCATAGTGGTGGCATAGTTTGATATCATTTAGTGGCACAGCCACATTCAGACAAGACCAATTGATTTCTTTCAAGATCACAAAAAATGCACAGAAAATTATCAAAGGTACATGATAAAATTGGAATGGAGATTTAATTTGATTTGATTAATTCCAGTGTAACTCTAATTCCTCAGTATTCGCTGTAATTTCTGTGGACTCAATACAGTATCTGAAACATGGACATTTAAGTAATATTTTTAATAGATTAATTTGGGCATTTATAATAATAATTTTACCAAGGGGAAATAGGCAGGGAATTTTGGTTGTTCTTAAAACAACAGGTTATCTGTTGTTAAATACCTATGCTTGGTAAGTTATAATTCCAGCCCTATAGCAGGATTCAAAACAATCTTTGTTTCACAGGTTCAGTGTTCCGGAAATCTGAGTGTCACTAACTCTAAGTCTAGTTCCACTCATAGACACAATCAGTTTCACAGTCTGAGTCGAATACATTTGCCTGAAAAACTACATTTGAACTAAACATATGCAAACTCAAATTCTAGCTTTTTATACTTTCCTTTAGGAAGTGTGAATTCTAATGAAAATTATTTATTTCCTGAGAAACAAACAGAAGATAGTAGTAAATAAATAGTAACCACTACCCATCTTCTGTTTGTTTCTCAGGAAATAATTTTCATTAGAAATCACACTTCCTAAAGGAAAATATAAAAAGCTAGAATTCGAGTTTGCATTTGTTTAGTTCAAATTTTGATCTAAAATAAATGCAGTGACTAGCATTTACTAGCGTAATTGGTACTAATTCTTCATTAGTGTTGATGAGCTTTAGCAGGCAGATACATCATAGATATACAAATATATGTAACTCCCAGTGAGCTCTACAAACATGTTTTTATAGAAATGTAGACCCATCTAGTATACGGTCACATGAGAGTAACGTAAGTATCACTTCCATTAAAATGCTTAAGAGTCAGAATGAAATAAATAGTAAACTGTTACTTCAAATTTGAAAAGAGCTTGCTTTTATAAGGCTAATATAAATGCTTACTAGGTTGAGAAAACTGATGTTTGAAGAAAAACATTCTTAAGTGCTTAAGTGCCAGGCGATAAAATAAAAGTATAAAAATAGGCCTACATAAAAAACAAATCATGGTTTTCTAAAAGGTAAATAGCCCTGCTGATAAATCATTTTTGTTTTGTCCGCCCTTTGTGAAGAGGCCACAGAGATGACAGGTCTTTAAATAAATCTGGAGGCCTTTCTCTTTTAAACTATCTTTGCTGCTATATTTATTCCAGGAACTAAAATAGTTCTATGGCCTTTCAAAAAAATATATTTCTACCTCTAATAATCAATATTGAGTTTCCTTTTAAATCTAACATTTTAATTTTATTTCCTCTACAGGCGAAGGATTCAGCACAGTTTTTAAGCCAGTCTGTATAATTTTGAAATGTCTTAAAGCATACATTTTGACCTTAGTTCCATTTTATTTCAGGGACACGTTATCAAGAAATTATCTTTACCACCATTTCTTGTAATCGCCGATTACCTTAGACATGTGGATAGGTTTCAGACATATGATTGGGACTATGGTAAAAATAAAATGAGAGCAGTGCGTGCTTATTGATGATGTGGAAAATGGGATTGTTTTAGTGAAGGTTTCTCCTTTAAGATCTTTAAGGTTCCATGAAATAAAAAACCCTTTGCTCTCTAACAACTTTCCATGAGAGAATGTCGGGGTGACTTGAATTTATTGGGCATCAATCTAAATAAAGTTTGTTCTAGAAGGAAGTTCTGTATAGACTGACTCACATTGGGGCATACACATTTCCTCTCCTGTCTCACTGGGTATGCCTCTAAATTCTAAAACACCACTGAGAAAACCACTTTCTTATCTGGTGTGCCACAGACCAGCACCACCGATTTAATTTGGTCCTCACATTTTTATTGTCATAGAAGTGCTGCCAAACTGCCTCTTCTTTCTTACTTTTAATTCGAATCATAAATGAGTGTTAGAGATGGTTTTGGCCATAGATAATGTGTGAATGCTTCTTAGAATGAGTAATTTCCTTTGACACTGCAATTTAATTCCCTTCCTATTCAGCCAGGACCATGGAAAGTCCAATCAGATGACCCTGCTACCCTAGTAAAGAGAAAAAATTGCTTCTGTACCAGAAGCACTGATGTGGACTCGTGACCTGGGGCAGGCACAAGTTGGGCAAAGGATTTTGACTCTTCAAAAAGCAGAAGCTTGGATATTAGTGATAAGGTTAATGTGTCCTCCTATTGTTAATTACACATTGAAAAGGCATAAAAAGACAGAATAAAATATTAATCTCCTTACATTAAATCTGTATTTGAAGTAGAGATAACATACTGTTTGTTTATGCTATCTTTAAATTACTTTCATTATAAAATGACAGAACGTTAACACACAGCTTCCCAATAAAAAGCATCCTCTTGCAAATATAGTATCACTAAAAATATATTCTTCAGGTTTCTCATTCATTCATTTATTAAAGAATTTTCCAAGCACACTTTCTGTGATACACTCTTCCAGGAACTAGGATACCAAAATGAATATAGCACAGCTCTTCCTGATAATCTCCTAAGGGCAAGAGATACAGGTAAACATAATTGCAATGTGATGCAATTCGTAAGATTTACTACCAAAGAAATGTAGATAAGGACTACAGAGGAAGGAACAGATGAACCTAACAGAACTCATGGTTGAGCTGAATCCAGAATAAAGGTTAGGAGTTTTTAGGTCTGAGAAAGTAAACAAAGACATTCCAGGCAGAAGGTTCAGAATGTACAAAGGTATGGAGAAGGAGAAATTCCAGGAGAATACAAGTACTTTGAGTTTGGAAATCATGAGTATAACAGGTGTGAGCTAATGCTATAGTGGTCGGTCTTGAGAGACTGGAAAGACTAAGATTTAGAGGCCTGGGAAACAACATAAAGTAAGTACAGGTGAAGGACTAAAGGCAAAACAAAAAAGCAAACAAAAAACCCAAGGGACCGATGAAGTACCATAAGAAAGATTAACAGAGGTTAAAATTTTATGCTGTCTTTATTTTCTAGGCACTGTGGTAGGAACTGGCGATCCAAAATAAAATAAGCCATGGCTGACTCTCAAGGTACTTTCAGTAAAGATGAGATGCACATGAAGCAAGTAATGTGATTGTAATTGTGTGTGTGTGTGTGCACAGGTGTGCAACACACATACGTATGATGCTTAAGAGCAAGGCATTTGGAACCATATTGTCTGAGTTGGAATCCTGACCTTGTCAGTTACCATTAATTAATTAATTCTAACCTTAAGCCATTTCCTTAATTATGATGATGTCCTAATATTCTTTCAGTGAAATGGAGTATCTTCCCTATAGGGCTGTTGCAAAGATGGAAGAAAATAATCCATGGGAAGCCCTTATTTCTTGATACATATCAATACTCAACAAATATTAGCTATACATATACATATTCACAAGATAGCACAAGATACTATGGGAATCTAGAGGTAGTACCTCTAAATTAAAGATTCAAGAGAGAGAGTAAACCACGAACTGAGTTTTGTATGCTGAGTAAGAATTAGTGCCAGAAGGAAGATGGAAGAAGAGCATTCCAGGCAATTAGAATAGTGTAATGAGATAGGAGCATAAGAAAACTGTAAAACTTTCAAAACAGGGGAAAGAATAGGGCAGTTGAAGACCCAGCGGTCAAGAGCAGAGTTTAGTGAGAGGCTGTACCATGTACTTGTTAGCAGGTTGGACACTGAAGCCAAACTGCCTGGCTTCAGTTTCTAGGTTGTCTGGAATTACATCAATGGCATTCTCTCTCTGTGTCTCAATTTCCTCATTTGCAAAAGAGGAATAGTAATATTTCCTAGGGATAAAGAATTACTTAGAACATATCTGGTACATGGTGAATGCTATGCAATTATGAACAATTATTAAATTTCTGAGTTTATGATAAAGTCAGCACAAAGCAACTTATACAGTTGTAAAGGACCTTCTTGGATCCTGTATTTTCTTTATTCTTTTTTTAGTTAACTCACTTAATTTCTCTTACTGTGATCTCAAAGTTAGACGCCATGTAATCATTGATCCTTGTGCTATTGGTTAATAACCTAGTGCTTACCCAGACTAGATGCCCAGAAAATGTTAATTGTATGTATCTTAAGAGTAATCTTTTTTTTTTTTTTTTTTGAGGCAGAGTCTCACTCTGTTGCCCAGGCTGGAGTGCAGTGGTGCCATCTTGGCTCACTGCAACCCCCACCTCCCAGGTTCAAGTGATTTTCATGCCTCAGCCTACCGAGTAGCTGGGATTACAAGCTCACACCAACAGGTCCAGATAACTTTTGTGTTTTGAATAAAGATGGGATTTGGCCATGTTGGCCAGGCTGGTTGTGAAATCCTGACCTCAGGTGATCCACTGGCCTTGGCCCCCCAAAGTGCTGGGATTACAGGTGTCAGCCACTGTGACTGGCCAAGAATAGTCTGAATTGTAATAAGTCAATACCACTTTTAGCTTAGACAATTTCTAAAATAATTATACAAAATAAACATGTATGTGATTGTTCTACTTAGAGAAGATTAGAAAAAATGGGAGTTGAAACTTGAGAGTGATATTTTTCATACTCAAAGATTCTGATGCTATTTGTACTCCTATTTTCAAATTATTTGACTGAAGGCTTCAGCAAATTCACAGAATTCAAAGTGCACTTAACAGAACCTCAACGGATTGGAACTGGTTATTTGATACAATCCAATGCTTAAGAATCACTTTGAAAAAGAGAGTCTGCCAGTGTATAAGACAAATGGCAACTCTCTTTAGCAATTTTTTTGTTGTTTACCAAATCCTGTAGACTAACGGAGGTCTTAAAAAATGTAGATCTGGACAGCGAGATTAACTTCGTGATGAACTTAAAAGAAGACCATATACTAGCAACCATGGAAACACAGGGAAGACTTGGTCTCCTTTAATATAATGGAAATAATGATTTCTCTGAGAGCTCTCATAATGCTAGAATTAAAACAGGAAAATTTTTTCTGATGCTGTCATGGTATTCATGAAGGGAGTGGCTTGTTAACTCAGCCCACAGCTCTCAACCTTTCATGGGATGGGAGCATGCAGGTGAGTGAGTGCAGGGGCTGAGATGAGTGTGCTTCTGGGCACCAGCAGGGGAAGAACTCTGTGTGGTCCCATGGCAGCATCTAGGGGGCCCTTACGCCCCAGAGGGTTTGTGTTATAGTGAACTCTTTTAGCTTTGCTTAAGTGTTTAACAGCTCAGTGTGACAGCCTTCTGTATCCCAAGCTCTTGTTCGGCATCTAGGAGGAATCAGATTGTACAAACAAATTGAAGATGATAAATGTGGGGGATTTTATTGCCGTTGGAAGTGGCTCTCAGTGGGAAGGGATGGAGAGCTAGAAAGGGGATGGAGTGGGAAGCTAGTCTTCCCCTGGAGTTCTACTATCCCCAGCTGAACTCTTCTTAGAGGTCCCACTGTCAAGCTGACCCTCTGAAGTCAAAGCTACTTCTCACTGATGTCAAGCTCCTTCTTCTCTTCTCTGCTGCTCCTCTGCCAGTGGAGCGTGGGGTTTTCATGGGTACAGGATGGGGGACAGGGCGGGCCAGGGTGGTTTTCGAAAAGGTAACATACGAGTGGGAAAACGGGGATGTCAGGTTCTCACTTTGGGTCACGAGTCCAGGCTTGCGGGTGGGGCCCTCACTGGAGACTGCCCTCTTCTACCCAGTATTTCCCTGCCTCCTGTCCATATCAGAATGACATATGAAAAAGTGTATGAAGTCTTTCCAGAGGAGGATTAGGCCATCTAGACACCCCAGCTGAGTTGGAGTGCTCTCCTGGCTCCTCTGGATTATGGTATCAACTAGAAACTTTGCAGACTGACAGCCATACATATATAGGCCTAGTGCACTTCACATTAACAATCCTCAGGGACCTGGGCAATGAACACAAGAAAACTACAAACGTAATTAATAAACAGCCCAAACTCAGATAGAAGATCAAAGAAATGGACACAGTTAATTGGCTCCATCAGGACTTACAGTTTCACTTGGTTCGGCACCTGGCTAGTATTTGAAACTAGACAAGTATTCCTAATCAACATGAGTGAAATAGAGGGTTAAAATGAACTACTGTGGAACTATTCCCTTTTCTAATCCTTGATTAGTATCACAATCAGTCGCATTCATATTTTTATCAGTATATTTAGAAAAAGAAGCATTATTATAACTTGCACAAAAGGTTTCCAGAAATCCTGTTCTGAGCGGTGCAGGCAAAGAAGGGAGGTGAAACATACCTGGAAGTGGCAGACTGGTATGGGAGAGGAGAGTCTCTGACAAGGCCACTGAACGTTAATCAGGAATGAAAAGAATGATAAAGTGAAGGTCATCACAATGGGAGTATGATAATGATCTCCCTTGTCTTACAAACAGCTACACTTAAAGCAGACTTGCACTTAAAGGGAATTGCTGAAGAGAAGGAAGTGTTAGGAAATTTTGGAATCTAGATTCCAACTAATGTTGCTATTGATTGAAGTAGATGTTTCCACTAAGCAGTGCAAGGGTTGGTAAACTCCATGAAAGAAAGATGGTGCTCTTTTTTAACCCTATAGCCTTAAGGTGTGGTACAGGAGTCTGGCTATTAGCAGGATTTAATAAGTGTAGAATAACTAAAGGAAAGGATGAGTCTCAAAATCAGCGAAAACGAAGAGATGGTGAAAGAAATGCATACATTATGTTCCTTCTTCCAGAACTGATTTGGATATTAGGGAAAATGAAGTTGTGGGGAATGTTTGAGGGGCAGTTGGAATCATACATGTAAATTATGTTTAATCCTATATTTGTTCATCTGTCCTGTGAAGGGGGTTTGTTCTTTTGTGAATACATATTTTATTTCTCACACTAAATTTGGTGTTTTTATGAATGAGAATCATAGTTTTGGTTTGGGGGTGAGGGTTTGGCTTGTATATGTAATCAATTAATGAATGAAAATAGTGTGGTACACTGGAAATACACTGGACTGAGTCAGAAATAATAGATTTGAGATCCAGCTCTGGCAATAGGATTTTAAATTAATTGCACACTCTGAGTTTTACAATTTCATCTGTAAAATGGGATAGTGATATTCAACAGGATTTTTTTGTGTATATGTGTGGGGATTAGGTGAAATAATTCACAAAAGGTATTTTTAACTGCAGAAGCATATGCAGATATTTAAAAACATGTTTATCTTATTATAAGATCATTCATAACATGTTGGAAGAACTGCAAGATTCAAACCCATTTGGTTTCATATTTTGGCTCTTTTATAGATGCACCCTTGGGCAAGTTACTTAACCTCATTTTTTAAAGGAGGAATTTGCAATAGTTAGTTTCAAGTAAGGAAGGCTCATTTTTGGTAATAGAAAATATATTGCAACAAAGAAACATGTTAAGCCCTTGACATACCCCACTGTATTTAATCAACACCAAAGACACCTTTATACCTTTATTTCTTTTTTCTGAAAACGCTTTCTCCTGCTCTTCAGCTTCTGCTGTCCTTCAAATATCTATCCTGTGAGGATTCTTAGTGTCCCTGACTGGCAACTAATTCCTCTAAGGTACTGACTGATAATCAATGTGTGATAATGACTTCAGGCAGAGGTGAGCAACTATTTTTTTACAAGTGCCAATTCTGAGAAAATAAAAGTGTTAATAGGTCATACACAAAGAAAGAATACAGTAAAAGCTACCAGAAATCTCACTACTTATAGGTGGCCCTGTTTAAATGTTAACAAACCACGTTCATTGCTTTTTGTTTTTTCATTTTATTAAGGCCTTTGAAGAACTATATATTTAGGTAACATCAATTTTAATGGCTAGGAAATCATAACTGTAAAATTGGCATTTTTAAAGCCACTAAAGTGGTAATATCCTGATATATTTGGGAAAGCTGCAACACAGAAATCACTTTCTAACCTTTCATCTTGAAATCAGAAGAATGTTTAAAAGAAATGAAATTAATATGACAGAAAGACTGGATCATGGGTTATAATGGTAGTTAATAATCGCTAACACTTTTGATAATTTATTTATCTGAAAAACTGTAATATATGCATTAGTGAATTGATGTTCATATGATGGCCAAGCTATAAGTATCATTTTTTAGATGAGGAAACCAGGATACAGGGAAGATGAGCAACCTATGCAGGCTCACAGCTGGCAAGTGGTAGAACCAGATGACACCCAGGCTAGTTGTCTTCAGAGCTTGTGTTATTAACCATTACGCTATTCTGAGACTACCAGGAAAAGTCCTGTGTTAGTCATTTGAACTGCTCTAACAAAATGCCATAAACTGATTACTTATATACAACAAAGTTTTATTTCATAAAGTTATGGAGGCTAGGAAGTCCAAGATCAAGGAACCAGCAAATTTGGTGTCTGGTGAGAGTTTGTTCTTTAGTTCAAAGATGACACCTTCTAGCTGTGGCTTCACATAGAAGGGTAAACAGGCTCCCTCTGGCATCTTTTATAGGGGTACTAATCTCATTCATGAAGGTGGAGCTCCCACGATCTAAGCTAAGTCCTGATCATCTCCCGAAGACCCACCTCCTGGGGGTTAGGTTTCAAGACTCAAACTGTAGTAGGTCCTCTACCTGCTGCTCCCTTCAATTCTGTCAAAAAAGCTGCATCTGGAGGCTGAGATTGAACGCAAACTCATGTCTAAGTAAATTGAATGAAGTTACCAATAATGCATTTGCATTCTTCTAGGGACCAGACTCTTGGCAATATCATCACCACTACCAACCTGCCACCACCACTGCATCATAGCAAGCTCATCGCTCATCATAGTAATAATTGTGGACTACCACAGAACAATATCCTATCTATAACTTTTCATTAAATTTGGTAGTAAGATTTTTTGTTTTTGTTTTTGTTTTTTGTTTTTTGGCTTAGGGAACTCCCAGCTCTGAATAACAAATAACAAAGTCAAGGAGATGCCCAGGATAAACGCAGCTAAAGGGCTGTGCCCTCTGGTTGGATGCTTAGGCTCTAATAATGGACCATAACAGGTGTCTCTGGTAATTCTACATTTTTTTCAGTGCACTTTCACTAAGAAGGAGAACAGATTTAGGGTAGAAGCACAGGTTGGCAATAAAATGTTCAGGTCCAGCTATTTCTCTTTGGGTCCCTCTGTGTAGTGGTTAGACGCTGGTGGATGCTAAGGAAAGCCCTAACATAAACACCTTTTAAATGATTTATTCCAATAGCCTCACTTTATAACATTGTGAACAACATCTACAAGGTCTAGAGAGGTTTCATGATTTGCCCAAAGTTACACGACCAGGTGCTGGTACAGCTCATTTCAGAAATGAGTTTCCTAATTCCCAGGTTGCTGATCTTCCTAGTGTATAAACTTTAAACTCATTTCAGAGAAAAATATCACAATCTTATGATGATACATTTTTGTCTGAGGGGAAAATATAAAACAAAGGCAGAGAAAAACATATACTTTTAAAACACAAAACGGTAACACAAAATCTGAACTCATGCTTTCAAATTTCATATGAAATTCTACATCCCTCTCACTTTTTAAAACTAACTTTCTTGCTTTGATGTATTACTAGAGAAAATAAGGTGAAAGGCACATATGTTACGGGTATTTGGTTCAATTTCAAATAAAAGTATTATCATTATACATTTCTATACATGTTTCCTCAGAGGAGTCCAACATTTTGGGTACATTTCAAGCTTGTGTTAGTTTCAAAGGCCATGTAATCATTGAGGTAATGGTAAACAAGAACATCTACCTGGGATTAAATTGTATTTCCATGAGGAGGTTTGAATTTAATGTTTCTAAAGCTCTTGGAACATAGATACTGCTAAATTTTATTAATATAAATCAATTTGCCCCCATGAGGTACTTATACAACTTGATCGGCATATAAAATATTTTATGAAAATTCTATAAAGATTCTTATGTGTTTTGATTTCCGAGCTCTGCTAAAATATTTCTTTTACTGATCAAATATACTAATAATAAAATAGGAGATTCCAGAATTAAGGGCAGAAATTGTGTTATCTATCAGAACAAAAATGAAGTTGTGAGTACCTATTCTAGAACCTTGCGTACATATATTTATTTGGATTACTCCTGTGATAGTTCTGAATGTAAAACTTATGCTGTGATTTTACACTTCTGTGAAAGGCATGGAGTTGGACAAAAAGTGTTTTTTTCTCCTCATTTCATCTGGAAACCTGCTACCATGACATCAATAGCAGTAAGCATCCTTGTGAGTTGCAGAATCCGTCTGTCACATCCAAACATCAAAATACAACTTGGGCTCATGGAAAGAGTTTGTGTTGATGTGTGTAAGTGGGTGTAATATTGATTTCACTTGTCCCCTAGGTCAACAGATACAACCTAGCATAAGTGACTTAATTTTTTTTGTGCATTCTAAAATTAAACACATTTGTTTAACTTCCAATCTGATGTCCAATCAATTGGTTAATTTACCTGGTTAAAATGCTCTCACATAATCTTCAAGAGTGTATTACATTTACATCATCATCATACTATGTACTCACAGTTTTAACTTTTAAAAATATTATTAAATGTCAATAAATCTGTGGCATGTAAAGGGCACTGCTAACATGATAGCTATTTGATTTCTATAGTTTGTCAAATATATGTACCCCTTAATTCAATAATCCTTAAAGGCAATGCGCATTGTGGTTTCCCACTCACAGTACCTACCCTTAATGTCAAACATCATTTTCCACTAGTGAGGGAATAAAGTATATTATTTACATATAGCTAATAGTTATTTGAGGAAAACAAATATAACACGGAAGCAGTAGAGTAGTAATCATGAAAAAGATGAGCACTTATTTATTGCTAGCATGCCTGTGTCTTGATATATAATTGTCTGTATTTCTACTGCCTGGATGCCATGGTCCCAAAATATGAAGAAAACATAACATGCCCCCAAAGGGCCAAAACTTAACCTAATCATTATTCCAGAGCCTAAGTAATAATGTAAAGTATTTCCAAAACTATCCTCTTTATTTGCAAATGTGAAACCTCTCTCTTTATTGTCTTTTGTATTCTTGCATATTTCTTTTTAGTTAGAAAGTTTCATACTGCCTGATTTTTAAAAATCAGTTACATAGGGCATGAGTACAAGGTGGGAGTAAAGGAATTTAAAAGTGACAAATTCCCTTTCCATCAGCTTGATCTTTTGGTTTGATGTAGATGTAAAATAAAATACTCATTATTATCAAATATTTATCAAGAGCATTCAATTTACCAGGCACTGTGCCAGGCACTATGGGGCATGCAAATATGTTTAAGACATGGTTCCAGCACTTGTGAAATTTATGATTCAGTCACATATGTACTTATCACTCAAATTAATCTGTTGCTAAACTTTAAAATGTTAACAGTGATAGTATTTAATATGTGTTCTGTGTTCTCCAAAGCATCTTTTGAGTAACATTCACGTTTTCTCAAATGAACCTAGCAGGTATCAATAAATGTGGACCTTAAACACTTTTTTGCACTTCTGCCTGGTGCAGATGTCAACCTCCAAAGGTGTGAAACACTTCTTTCCAGGATATGATTAGAATACATTTGTTCTTGACTGATGCATCTGTTGGAAGCTTGTAGTAATGGTGATTAGGTATGCCATGTGTTAATAGCTTTGGTACTTAGATGATAATGCCATTGTATCATAGGAAAGATCCATTAGTTTGACTGAATTTTAAAGATATTCCAGTTTAAAAGAATAATTCCTGACCCAAGGACATACAAATTCTCCAGATAACTAACCCCTGAGGTGTACTTTGACTCTGATCAAGTAAGATACATTAGGTATTTTTGGATTGTAGTTAGAGAAATTAAAGTTTCATTCTCTGTATGTTTCCCAGGAGTAGAACATTCCCCAAGGAAGTGTGCATAAGTGTTAATATAGAAATGTGTGACCTTGCTTTTCTTTAATCGGATATGACTTGCAGATGTCATGGGCCAGGCCGTGTATCACATGTGTTTCATTCAGTGACATGTGACAGTTTTAGAAATCTGTTTGAATTAATCCCCATTGGGTCAGTATTTGAGATTATCTTCTGACCCCATTTTTCTGTAAAACATCAACATATTTCAGGTATTTTTGGTCATCCTCATCATGATGATGAGATGCTAACCATGGTGAGGAAAGCTCATATTTTAATAGACATTAATCTCGTGATGTTCCGGTTTATTAGCATATGGCAAATACCAGCTAGAAATGAAAAAGCCTCTTGGATGACCAAAAATATTGCCATTTACTTAAGAACAATTTAATTAAAATATCAGTTTTCTTTCTATTTCACCTTTACTCAAATTAAAATCTGATCATCAGAAATGTGCAAAGCAAAACAAGGAAATCTGTACCAGCAGAGCTGTCAGAAAATTAATCTATAAAGATTGCAATTTCTAGAGCAATATATTAATGTACTGGTAACTATAATGTTTCGGTCAAGGCAGAATAGGAACATTTTATAGGGTGAAACCAACAATTTTTCTCTCTGATTCTTTTAAGCTTTGGAAATAACAGTTGCTGAAACCTTAGATGCCTATCATCTCGAAGTTTCACAAGTGAAAAATAAATTGGCATCTAAAAAACAGTTGGTGGTTTGGGCAGTTTTGATGTAATCAAATTATTTTAAAATCGTACTTTATATTTAGAGCTGTCTCTTCTAAAGTATGATGCTGCTCAGGCAGACATATGAAGCAAAAAGATCTTAGCTAACAGAATCTGTTTAGCTTTTGGAGAAATATTTTCATTAGATTTGAGGTCACAGGCCTGCAAAATAAGGCACCTCAGATGCATATTAAGGAGCAAATTTAAAGATCGTGTGGCAGAGACTACTAACTGTTCACTTAATATTTATTCTTCTCCTCTTCCTGTGTAGCAGCTCTCCTATATTGTCAGAAACCGCAATATGTCTGTCTACAAAACTGTCTCTCAGCCTCCTTTGAAAATAGGAGCGGATAAGAAGACATAAAGATGAATCTTTGGATTGTAGTGGTGGCGTTGGGGTGGGGTGTTCTGAGAAGAATGCAGTAGGATGACTCCACAGGCCCTTACTCCCTTGCCCTTCCTATTGTTTGGGAAAGTGAACATAATGACTAGAGCTTTAGTGCTATCTTCAAGCACTTACAGAAAATGGAGACTATGCATGCAGAGTGGCAGAGCAGAGACAGCGGGAACATGGATGGCTCATAATCCTGGAACCTCTGGACTTCGTTTGCATCGAAGAAGAATCTACTAATTGAATTAACTTACTACTGTTAATTGGGTTTTGCAGTAAAAGCAGCTAAACTCAATCCTAAATAAGTTGATAAACATTTTTGTAGATCATGTAAAATATCCTTTACTAGCCAATAGCAAAGGCAATGAAAATCTCTCTAAACAGTCCAGTTACAGCGCAGACTATAAAATGATAATTATGCACTTCTGTGCCCTTTGATGTTTTGATTCAATTGTGTGCCAAACAGCATTTTTCTTTGTGTAGGAGGAAGAGTGGGGTGGCTAGAGATAGCTTATATGTTGCATTACGTGGATAAAGATATTGGAATTGAGTGATCCTTACCACAGGGTACTTTCACATAGCTCACTATGTTAAAGTATCTGAACATTTTCTCCACTCTTCTTTATCTGAGTGGAAAGACGCACTGTTTATCTCAGCTAATTAAATTATCTTTTTAAGTTATGACTCGCAATAAAGTTCAGTTTCAATATTATGAATTCACTTTATAATAAGTTTTCCAAGATACTATAAAAACATTTATTATTACAAACTAAGTTTGAAGAAACTGGATATCACTGGGGAGGGTAGAGACAGAAAAAAAAGAGACCTGATTTTTGCTTTTAATAAGCTTCTAACCTAGTACTGGAGCTTTTATTTCAGGAATGGGGGTTGGCTTGACCTTTACTTTTACAAATGTCTGACATTAAAACAGGTTTTATTTTTAGAGGGTAACACAATTTGAGGTTTCCTCTGTGCTTTACTGATGGAACTTTTCTGGTGTCAAGGATGATCTTAAACTTTGGTTTCCTCAAAATTCTTTCCTCCAATGACAATTATAAATTTACTGCTCTCTGGATTAAGATTATAGCCACCTACCATCAAACTACTGAGTGTGTAGTTGGTAGAGATTCTTCTCTTTTGATGCATACTGTAAAGAAATGTTGCTGCTTAGTCTCTTCTGAATAGGAAAAGGTTTGAAATTTGTAGTATCCTATCAATGCTTCTTATAGTACTTTGAATGAAAGGCAGCATAGTCGTGTTCTTCTCTGGGACACTACTTTTTAAAAGCCTTTTTGCTTTTTGTTCCCTGAGCTTGTAGGTTGTTTGAAAGAAGCGATGTTAGCCACCATGGTGCAGGATCGGCTGGGGGCTGTCAAATGACTTCTGTGGGTTATTCAAATCTAACACTGAGTAAGATAATAGCTCAAGAAGCAACTAATGGGCCTTGTCCACAGTACTGAGATCATGTATCAGGATGACCTATACATTTTAAACAGTATTTAGTATTGATTCACAACTCGTTCAAAGTTTAAAAGAGGGCTAAGTTGTATACAAGAGCAAAGTCATAGAACAATGATCATTTAACATACAGAGGGCATGACATTTGATTATATCTAAGCTTCTTCAAATGCCAAGAAGAATCTGAAGAAAGATATTTGATATTGACTTTTTAAAGGTCCACATAGATAAAATTAATAAATCTTATTAAAGTTTATTTTAGAGATATTGATTTTAAAGTAGAAATGCACCCACAAAGAAAGTCCCATGATAAAGGCTAATGTGTAAATTCCTTTAAAACCCATAGTTACTGTAATTATATGGAGCATTTTACAAGCAACCAGGGACTGCTTTGGATAGATGACTGAAATTTAATCAGTTTCTGGCACAGACTGCCTTTCTTTCCACCTCGAATTTCCAAAGCACTATTTCTAGGGCAGACCTGTTCAGATAGTGAACCTTTATTATCACATTTGATCTGTCTTTGAGCACTTTCCAAAGGAAAGGCTTCTGCAGATCTCCTAGAAGATAAAGGAATGGGATGATTTTTCTCAATAGCACATGTCCTTCCTCCCATCCCATTCCATTCTCAGAAAACTTAATTCCGCTGTGCAGTCTGAATTTTATAATCACATGGAGCATTATGCATGAAATGCATAAAACATCGATGTGCTAATGTTGCCACCGGAGACTATCAGATAAAGAAGTAGGCATATCCTTTTGTACTCTTAGGACATAAGTGTATGTCCTGAACCTCTTTAAAAAACAACTCATTTCATTTCTAAGCATTTTAGGCTTTATTTGTATTAAGTGGCTTAGGCTTGCCAGTCTGCTGCAGGGAAATCTGAGTTTGATGTAGTTTTTAAAGCAGAGAGGAACTGGAAAAATAATCACAAATGATGAATGTGAAAATTAAGCTACCTCTAGAGTTTATGTTTTACAAGTATGAAATCGATCAGTTTATCTCCTAGCTGATTTAAAACATTTCTGATTATTTCTGATGGTTCAAGATGTAATGGTCTGAAAGTCTAAATAGAATTCTTAGACTTACCTTTATTAAAACCTGAGGAACTGAAGATATAACTGTCTGGATTGATTACAGTATTTTTGCTGTGGAGAAAAATAACAGCCCTGAGTCACTTCTTGTTGTTCACATCTTCATTAATGCGCTTTATTTCTGCCCCTAGAGCAAATTAATGTGTTTTTTTCTTCTTTTGTATTGTAGTTCACTTAAACTTAGATTCTTTGAAAATAGCTGGATTGCAGTGTGACATTTGAGTCCTAGAGATCAATTGATGGTTGTTAAAGATCATGAAGAATGGCCCATTAAAACAGTTAGTATATGACAAATAACAACGTTTGTGTTTAGTGTGGAAATTTATCAACTAGACAGAACACTTATTACTGAGACCTGAATGAAAGTCTACTTGAACCAACTTATTAATCAGTCAGTGCTCTAGTCTTAACAGACTGTCTTATTAAAGCGCTCTAGATATATTAAAATTGAACTCTAATGTGATAGGTACTATTCCTGAACTACAATCACAAAGCACACAATTATTACTGAAGACTAAAGTCTATGGAAAAGAAAACATAAGCCCTTTTTTAATTTCTGGAGGACTGGGATGCTTTGCCTCAAATCTCTGGCTCTGATTAAGCACAGTATCTATCATGGGATGCTTAGTTTTGTGGCTAATTCTTTCTCCCACTCTCCATATGGAATCACACATCAAGATATGACAAACTTTCCACCTGCATGTGTTTACAGAGTCTACACTAAAGAATCTTCTGAAATTTCTATTTTTTTTGGTGGGGGGGTGGGGAAATTAAGCACTACCAATAGGAAAAAAATAAACATTTCTTTGGCTGGCAAGTGGTATGAATGCTTAGAGAGATCCTCTGGGACTAAAGAAATCATCATCATTTCTCATCCCCCACGGAGTTACTGGGGGTACAGCCTTTCAGTACTGTGAGCCTTGGGGTTGAGCAAGGATGACAACTGAGTTGAATATCGTCTTAGATGACAATGCAGGTCATTTGAGTGGCTATTGATTGTCTGGGAGTGCTGGGTTGAGAGGGATGCTGGAAGCTAAGTTTGAGCACAACATGAAAGCAAACCATAATAAATTAGGGACTTTCGCATGACGCAAGTTTACAGTTAATAGTGGAAGATAATTCTTGGCTTCTAACCTCTGTGGCTCACTTGGGTATGGGGCTGGCTGACCTTCATTTACCTGGGAGAGAAAGTGTGCATGTGTTGGTAATTAGCCAATAGCTGCTTGATGCAATCAATTGCCCTTCTGGTAGAAAGGTGTGAGGGACTTGCCCAGCAGCAATCAGCAGTTAAATGACTTACAAACACCTGCAGTGACCTAAGTGAGAATCTTCTGTGTTTTCTCAAAGTCTTAAAACTTGATATCTGAAATTCAACACAATAACGTTGATAAGAGACTCCAGTTCAGTGTTCCACGCAGTGCAGACGTCTTTTAAATACATGTCTGGTAGACTTCTAATTCTGCCAGAAGAGATACTGTGAAGGGAAACTTATCCTCTTCTAAGGCAGGTTTCTGGACAGTCTAGTTTTTAAAAACAGTTCTTTCATGGATTGGGTTGAAGTGGACTTCTGTGTAAACTTGATATTTGTGGCTGTGGATATGCTCTTCTATAGAACACAGAGCAATTCTGGTCTCTTCTACCAGATAATTTATCAAATATTCACTCAAATAATATAAAAATAGTCTACAGAATTTTTGTTTGTTTTTAAACCCAACTGATCCAGTTTCTCAAACTTACTATGGCCAAACAGGGCTTTTGAACTTCTGTGTTAAAGTCTTTGACCGGGTGTGGTGGCTCATGCCTGTAATCCCAGTAATTTGGGAGGCTGAGGTGGGTAGATTACCTGAGTTTGGAGTTCAAGACCAGCCTGGCAAACATAGTGAAACCCAATCTCTACCAAATATACAAAAATTAGCTGGGTGTGGTGGCGGGCACCTGTAATCCCAGCTATTCTGGAGGCTGAGGCAGGAGAATTGGTTGAACCCGGGAGGCAGAGGTTGCACTGAGCCGAGATTGAGCCGCTACACTCCAGCCTGGCAACAGAGCAAGAATCCACCTCAAAAAATAAAATTTTCCTTACCACCTACTTAGCTCAGGGAAGTTACTCAGATAAGAAAATGCGGGTCTTGCTTGGCATCTTATTTTACTTTCTTAATCCATCATCAAATTCTCCTGATACTACTTCCAAAGTGTGTGTGTGTGTATATATATATATAATTTTTAATATATATAATTTAAAATATATTTTAAAACTTTTTAATAGATGTAATTTAAAGATATTATATATATATTTTTGAGACAGGGTCTCATTCTGTCACCCAGGCTGGAGTTCAGCAGTATAATTGTAGCTCACTTCAGCTTCAACTTCCCAGACTCAAGCCATCCTCTTCCCTCAGCTTTCCAAATAGCTGGGACTACAGGCATATGTCACTATGCCCAGCTAATTTTTGTATTCTTTTGTAGAGACAGGGTCTTGCCATATTGCCCAGCCTGGTCTTGAACTCCAGGGCTCAAGCAATTTCCCGCCTTGGCTTCCCAAAGTGCTGGGATTACAGGCGTGAGCCACTGTGTCCAGCCCTAAAATATATTTTTAATCTCTCTTTCTCGTTTTTGGTCTCCATCTCCTCTGCTTGAAGCCTAATGACCTTCATCTCTGCCTTTCCTGCTACAGTAGCCTCTTAAAGGGCTCTCTCTCTACTCTGGCCTCCTTCCAATACATTAGCCAGACAAAGCCAGAGGTATTTTTTTGCAAAAGTAAATCTCCCTGCCTCACTCTGCTTAAATTCTTCAGTAGCTTCTCCCGGCACTTTCAATAGTAGCCTGAACGTAGCTTCAAAAAGCTATGCCAATCTGACCTAAATTTCTTCTCACAACATTCTCTCTCTATTCTTCATGAATCTCCTCTTTCCTGTTCCCTTCTTTGTCCTCAATTTTACCAAGCTCTTTTCTACTTTAAGGGCCTCTTGATTATAAGGTTAGCATATGCTATTTTCATTGCTTGGAATGAACACTCTTCCCATATCCGCCTTTATTAATTTGATTTAAATGTCACTTATTCAGAGAAGACTTCCTTGAGTATATGCTCCATTCCAGTGAAATTTGATCAGCTTATTTTTTTATTGTAGCCTTTCCTCTTTATTACTATTTGTTATCAAATGTTTGCATGATTATTTAAAGTCGGTCTTCTCCTCCTGAATATAAAGTATATTTATAAAAGGATAAAAGACCAATTTCTTGGCTAGGTGTGGTAGCTTATGCCTATAATCCTAGCACTTTGGCAGGCTGAGGTGGGAGGATTGTTTGAGTCCAGGAGTTCAAGACCAGTCTGGGTAACATAGTGAGACGCTATTCTTTACAAAAAATAATAATAATAAATTAGCCTGGTACAGTGGCTTTCACCTATGGTTGCAGCTACTCAGGGGTCTAAGGTGGGAGGGTTGCATGAGCCCAAGAGGTTTAGGCTGTAATGAACCTTGATTACACCACTGCACTCCAGCCTGGGTGACAGAGCAAGATCCTGTCTAAAAAAAAAAAAAAAAAAAAGGAAATTTGGAATTTTTTTTTTTCTATTTGCTGTGTTTATGTCATACAAGTGCTTACCAAGATGTCAATTAATATTTGTCGAAAGATATCCATAGGCTAGGCACAGTGGCTCACACCTGTAATCTCAGCACTTTGGAAGGTCAAGGTGGGTAGATCACTTGAGATCAAGAGTTCCAGACCAGCCTGGCCAACATGGCAAAACCCCGTCTCTACTAAAAATACAAAAATTAGCTGAGTGTGGTGGTGCATGCCTGTAGTCCCTGCTATTCAGAAAGCTGAGGCAGGAGAATCACTTGAACCCAAGGGGCGGAAGTTACAGTGAGCCGAGATCACACCACTGCACTCCAGCCTGGACAACAAAGTGAGACCCTGTCTCAAAACAAACAAACAAACAAACAAAAAAACCAAAAGAAAGACACACATAGAGATCCATATCCATTGTTTGTGATCTCTCTCCTCAGCCATCTTTTTTCTAGGTCAACCACTTGGTTATTTTACTATTCCGCCTATGACATGGTTTTTAAAACTTTCTTCAACTTGGCCTCACATTTTTGACATACTGTGTTTTTCAATGTTCTCCCTTAAATGTATAGAACTAATTATAATATGCCAGATGTGATCTAATAACTGGAGAATGTAATGAGATAGTTCTTTCCACTGTCCTTTTTACAAAGTCCATTAATTTAGCCTAAGGTGGTATTTTTTTTAGCAGTCCTATCTCACCATTGGTGCTTATTAAACTTATAATTAATTGAAGACCATAAATCTTTTTCTCCCTGAAGTTCCTTGCTAGAAAGCCTCATTTAAAATTGTATATTTTATGTTTTTAACTAATATACATCATTATGCACTTACCATATCCTGTTACCTTTATTGCTAAACATCATATATGGTATCTCTTTGAGGTTTGTTTCATGGGTAGTTTGGCTAAGCATATTTACTTTGTTTACATTCAATGTACAAAAAGCAAGGGCCAAAGGTAGAAATTTGTATTTCACAAATTTAGGTAGGGCTAAATATTCACACCTTCTTGTTTATACCGTGTGTGTGTGTGTGTGTGTGTGTGTGTGTGTGTATGAATTAGTCCTGTACATTTAAGGGAGAACATTGAAAAAAATCGTATGTCAAAAATATAGAAAGAATATGTATTCAAATAAACTTGTTTTTTAAATTTCAGCATTTGCTTTTAAAAAATCTAAGAGTGGTAGTCTAAAAAAGGTAGGCATGTCTCATTTAATTGCACTTTGCAGCTTTTTTTTTTTTTTTTTTTTTTTTTTTTTTTTTTTTTTAGAAACTGAAGGTTTGTGGCAAACTTTTGTCCAGCAAGTCTATTGGCACAATTCTTTTTTTTCCACAGGATGTAATCACTTCATGTCTTTGTGTCACATTTTGGTAATTCTCACACTATTTCACACTATTTCATTATCATTATATCTGTGGCAGTGATCTGTAATCAGTGATCTTTGATGTAACTATTGTAATTGTTTAGGAACACCATGAACCACATCCATATAAGACCGTAATTTAATATATAATTGTGTGTGTTCTGACTGCTCTATTGACCAGGGGTATTCTCCAGGTGCTCATCTACAGTCTCTCTCCTTCTCCCTTAGACTGGGCCTTCCTATTTTCTGAGTCACAACAATATTGAAATTAGGCCAATTAATAACTGTACAATGTCCTCTAAGTGAAAGGAAGGGTTGCATCTCCCTAACTTTAAATCAAAAGGTAGAAATAATCAAGCTTAGTGAGGAATTCATGTTGAAAGCTCAGACATGTTGAAAGATAGGCTTCTTCCACCAGTTAGCCAACTTGTGAATGCAAAGGAAAAGTTTTTGAAGAAAATTAAAACTGTTACTCTTGTGAGCACATGAATGGTAAGAAAGCAAAACAGCTTTATTGCTGACACAGTTTTAGTGGTCAGGATAGAAGATCAAAACAGGCCTAATATTGCCTTAAGTAAGCTAAAACCTAATACAGTGCAAGGCCTTAATTCTCTTCAATTTTTTTAAAGCTGCAGAAGAAAAGTCTGAAGCTACCAGAGGTTGGCTTATGAAGTTTATAGAAAGAAGCCATCTCTATAACATAAACTGCAAGGTGAAGCAAGTAGTGATGAAGAAGCTACAGCAGGTTATCCAGAAGATCTGGCTAAGATAGTTGATGACGATGGCTATGCTAGAAAGATATTCAATGTATTCAAAACAGCCTTGCATTGGGAAAAGATGCTTCTAGGATTTAACTAGCTAGAGAGAAGAAGTCGACGCCTGGTTTCAAAGTTTCAGAGGACAGGGTGACTTTTTTAAAGGCTAAAGCAACTGATGATTTTAAGTTGAAGCCAATTCTCATTTACCATTCTGAAAACATTAGGGCCCTTAAGAATTATGCTAAATCTACTCTGTCTGTGCTCTATAAATGGAATGACAAAGCCTGGATGACAGCATGTCTGTTTACAGCATAGTTTACCGAATATTTTAAGCCCACTATGAAGACCTACTGCTCAGGAAAAAAAAGATTTCAAAATATTACTATCATTACAATGTACCTGGTCAGCTGAGAGCTATGATGAAGATGCGTAAAGAGATAAATGTTGTTTTTCTGTCTGCTAACACAACATCCGTTCTTCCGCCTGTAAATCAAGGAGGAATTTTGACTTTCAAGTCTTATGTAAGAAGTACATTTAATAAGGCTATGGCTGCCATAGATAGAGATTCTTCTGAGGGATCTGAGCAAAGTAATTTGAAAACCTTTTGGCAAGGATTCACCATTCTAGATGCCACTAAGACATTCATGATTCATAGGAGGAGTCAAAATGGCAACATTAACAGGAGTTTGGAAGAAGTTGACTTCTACTGTCATAGAGGACTTTGAGAGGTTTGAGACTTCAGCCTTGAAAGTAACTGCACATGTGGTGGAACCATCAGATTGAACTAGAATTAGAACTGGAGTCTGAAGATGTCACTGAATTGCCAGTCTCATGACAAAACTCGAATGGATGAGAAGTTACTTCTTACGGAAGAGCAAAGAAGCTGGTTTCTTGGGATGGAATCTACTCTTGGTGAAGATGCTCTGAACATTGTTGAAATGACAACAAAGGGTTTGGAATATTATGTAAGCTTACTTGGAATATTATGTAAGCAGGGTTTGAGAGGACTGACTCTAATTTTGAAAGAAGTTCTACTGGTAAAATGCTATCAAACAACATTGTATCCTAGAGAGAAATCTTGCATGAAAGGAAAAATCGATTAATACAGCAAACTTCATTGTTGTCTTATTTTAAGAAATTGCTACAGCCACCCCAAACTTCAGCAACCACCATCCTGATAAATAAGCAGCCATCAACAACCAGGTAAGACCCTCTACCAGGCAAAAGATTGTGACTGCTGAAGGCTCAGATGATTGCGAGCATTTTTAGCTGTATTTTTTAATTAAGAGTTGTACATTTTTAAAAGACATAATGCTATTGTACAGTGAATAAGCCACAGAATAAACATAATTTTCATATGCACTGAGACATAAAAAACTTTATGTGGCTCACTTTATTGTGATATTCACTTTATTGTGGTGGTCTGGAACTGAACTTTCAATATCTCTAAGGGATGCCTGTATATAGTCTAAGCATTTTATTATCTTAGATTTTGAAATAAGTGGTGTGCCTTGATTATTTCTCAATGATTTCAAAATTAATTAAAAAATAAAAGTTAAAATTGCTGAAGTCTTGTAATAAGTGTACCTTATGAATTTCAGCTATATATGTTCATATAAAGATTAAAAGAACAATTTTAAAAACTGACCTAGAAGGCTTAGAAGACAAAATTGTCCATGAGTCTTATTTTCCTCTACGGTTATTGCCTTGTTCTAAGAAGTGAAATTAATGAATGCAATAAAAACTCATAATTTGACTTATAATGATTTCAGCCTTTTTAGAACCATTCACTAGAAACATTCATAATTCCAATTCCACTCAGAAAGCATTTGTGGAGCCCTGCCTCTGTGATCAGCTTTCAGAAATGCTATTCTCAAAGACAGGTTTGACCTATTGGCTTATTGGTATCACTGGGAGAGAAAGGTAGAGGATTCTCTTAGTCTGATGAGAAATCTGCATATTTCACAGCCTTTCTTATCTATGATGCACCCGTAAGAACAGAAAACCAAACACCAAATGTTCTTACTCGTAAGTGGGAGTTGAACAATGAGAACACATGGACACCGGAAGGGGAACATCACACACCAGGTCTGTCTGGGGGTCAGAGGATTGGGGAGGAGCAGCATTAGGAGAAATACCTAATGTAGATGAAGAACTGATGGGTGCAACAAACCACCATGGCACGTATATACCTGTGTAACAAACCTGCACGTTCTGCACGTGTATCTCAGAACTTAAAGTATAATTTTAAAAAAATCTGGGTTTGTATTTAAGATTATGTTGCTCTGTTGAATCATAGCAGGACATGGAAGAATAGGAAAATGCTGTTGGATATATTAAAGAAGTATAAATCTATAATTTGCTCTAAAATTCTTTCAAACAAACAAGTGAGATCACCATAGAATTGATGGAGGATCAAACGACTGTTACATGCAATGAAGAAATGGAAGTAGAAGAAAGAAGACAGATATGATTAAAGTAGTTGAAGAAAGGATTCATTAAGAGAGGTGAATTGGCTCATAAGCATGAGAAATGCTAAGTTTTATGACTCCGGTAAGAAAATATATATAAGAGAATCTCTTTTTAGAAAACATTTTTCCAAAATAAATTCAATTTTAAGTTATAGAAATATTATTAGGTATATTTTCCAGATTACTAAAGAAACCCTGCTTCATGCTGGCCCATCACTACTCTTATTACTATCATGGTTACTTTCGTAACTGGCACTATATTAGTAATAGCCATCATTTATTCAACTAATTTATGTGTCTGTAGGCAGAATTCTTTTAAAATATCCTTTCATTTGTCTATGAAACAACCGTGTAAGGTTGCTATTAGTAGATATCAGTGTTGTCCCCATTTTACAGATAAACATGAGACTTAGGGAATTTAATAACTTAAGGTCTCACAGCTTCTAAATGGCACAACCTGACTTTAGACTTTCACTTCCTCTTTATGGAGTAACAAAGGGGAATAATACTGTCAAAATGCAGAGTTATAAATATTACTGTTGAAAGTGTAATATTTGTAAAAGGTAATCTTAGACTCAATGATATCAATCAATAAACTAAACTATTATTTAATTTACAGGTTTTTAAAATAATTTGATATTGTTATTGACCATATTCATAACATAAAATACAAACATCAGGAAAGCATGAAACAGAAATGAGAGTGATTTTATTAAAGGTATAGTATCTATGTTCTTTAAAGGTAGAAAGTGCATTTTTCTATTTTATTGCAAATATAATAGTTGGTGTATTAAATATAAACAGTTTGAAAAATTTAATAATGTAAATATCAAAATGCTTTAGTTATGCATATGTATTTATGATACTATCATGGAATGTCATCATTAAAATGTATACCTTATTGAAATTATGTGCATATATACATACATACATCTACACACACACAATCATGCCATGTTTCATAAACATTATGTTTTGAAATTTGTTCAGCTATACAGATATAAATATGTAGACAGACCGCTTACTTACAAATGATTGTTTTAGAAAATTTTAAAAGCAGTTATATTTTCAGTCCAGCAACTGTGATTTACCCTATTTAACCCTCAATTCCTGAGATAGTATTTTAAGTATAATTTAAGCTAAACCCTAACACTCTGTACTATACTGTTTTTAGAGACAAACTTGACTTTATTCAATAAGAAATCTTAATAAAGGAGTTACTGTATTCCACAAACCATGCAGACATTAGCAATACAATGTATAATTCTCAAAACATTTACAGTCTAGTATGAAATACAGAAAAGTCAGTTAACAGAGCTCAGAGGGATACAGTGGGATGGTAACACCAAGGAATGCCATCACAATCAGACCAGTCAGTGGTGCTTTCTTGAATGAAGTGATAAGTGCCTGGGAGTTCTGAGGGATGAAAAGCAGTGAGCCAGATGCAATATGGGATTATGTGGGGTTGAAGGCTGAGAGAGAGACATAACAGAGTTGAGACATAGAGTGAAGGAATATCTCCTTATGTGCTACAAGAGAGGGTTTTCACCCTTGGTACTATTGACATTTTGGGAAGAATTAGTCATTGTCGTGGGGGGTCGTGTTATGTATCCTAGAATGTTTAGCAGTATATGTGGCCTCTACCCCACTAGATGCTCATAGTACAGTACCTCCCACTCCCAACCCGAACCAAAAATGCTTCTCAGCATTACCAAATGTCCCCACGGAAGCAAAATCCTCCCTAGTTGAGAATCACTGTTGTAAGGAAAAAGACTCTAGGGTAACTTGCTAACTTTACATTGACAAAGAAAGGTCAAATTCCATTTGCACTTTCCCAGCATGACTCCCTAGATGCCCTAAATCGGGGTGGATGAGAGATAGTTATATATGCTTTTTAATGTATCATCCATCTACCTAGGATCTGGATGTTTATAATTCAGGGATTGCTTCTTTTTAGGCATAAGTATAGGTATAGACACATACACATATACACTGCAAAGACATAAAGCAAAACGTCTCTGATTTGGCCATAATATTTAATGATCATCTAGCTTTCGTTCCTATATCTTGTCAGCCAAAATTTTTATAAACTTTCCAGAATATAATACATGACTTCTGGTAGAAATAGGAGTTGAATCAACTTTGCAAATATCATGTTAGTTGCATACATTTCAAGAGTCTCCTTAAAGGGAGAACATCTGTTTAGTGAAGTTTCGTTATTTTCCTCTTTAAAGAAAGAATAAGCTATGAAAATGATAAAAGATGATTGGCTTAAAACACAATATATCCAACTTTAATCATTTTCTAAATCCAAAGATATTTTTAGATGAAAGCAAAGGAGGTCATTTTCAAATCATTTTGTGAAACTTAAGCCTACCCAGAGGAAAGGTAATTTTGTTTGATCCTGAACATCAAGTGAATTTGTTCGCCAAACCATTTATTCCAAAAGGTAATTAAAATAATGTAAAATTGATCCAATATATGTTTAACAAAATTAACTAATTATAATCTGCTTAAACCATTTAACCTTTATAGTTCCTTTAAAAGTGTTTGATTTTCTTTGGAAAAATAAACAATGCACTTTAAAAAGGTGGTGCCTCCTTGTCTATCTTTTTTTTCTTTTTTTTTTTGTAGATGATCCTATGCTAAAATGCCAATATAACAAATAGAGTAGACAAACAGCTGAGGGGAGAAAGGAAGATTTCCCCTTAAGTCAAGGGCACACATGAGAAGGAAAATATTATAAGATGATGAAATCAGAGTCTTCATATTTTCATAATAAAAATGAGTTCTGTTACCCTAAGTATTGATGTTAATGCCTCAAAACTTATGCTAAACTTTCAAATGAAATGTGTATCAATTATCTTCCTTCAGATATTCAAGTTGACTTATGGACAAAATGTATACTGCAACTTAGCATTTCTTTATTTTCAATTGCTTTCCATTTATTCAAGTCACTGTCAAACAGATATACTTGAAAAAGTTCAACAAATCAAAAAAGCCTAATGGCCTATCACTAGGCTACATTTATTTTGTACTTATCTATTCTAATACTGAGTAGATGTTGAAATTCCAAAGGGTTTGCATGGGCTCTTAGTGTCTGTGAGAGGTATGAAATAGTGATGTAAGAGAAGAAATGTGCTGTGACAGCTCCATCCTTTAAAAAGAGTGGAAGAACTAGGAACTACCTCAGGGAAAAAATGGTAGAAGAAACCATAAAACCCGAGGGACTTTCTAATCCATATCTCTCTATTATTAATTCATTATAATTTACTATTTTATTTTGGAGATAAAATTGTCATTATGTCATTTCTAAAATAAAAGACACCCAATGGTAAGAAGTATTAACTTAAATAACTGTCACTGCTACATAGAGTAAAACAAGTTGTATATTGGGAAAAAAGAAATCTGAATGTGATTTCTTTGATGGCAAAGAATCAGGTCACCCATTATACTGAGGTTAATTTGTTGACTCATATTTCCACTTATCCAATGATATTGGATCACATGAACAAATCTCTACCTCTAATCAATTTTTTTTATTGAATTGTGACCTTTAATCTGCTTTCTTTTTGATTATGAATGACAGTGACCTTTACCTAATTTAAAGCAGAAACTCTGATGCAAAATTATGCAAACTACACATGTAAAGTCTGAATCAAACTAAAGATGTGCATAATCTACTGGTGAGAAATGATTTCAGAAGACATTTATATTAAGGCTGAATGAGGTATCTGAGGGTAAATGAATTAGTCAGCATACAAATGGTTGTTGAAAGAGTTGCAAAGACCAAATGCTGTTTATATTTTCTCAGCTTCTATTTAGAAAACTGAAATGTCAATATACATATCAATTTTTATTATTTTACTCAGCATTTTATGGCACCCAGGAAACGATCACGATGTTATAAAGTCAGACAAGATTATTTTTCAGAGGAGTTGGCAAACTGTGCCTGAATATTCAATTCATTGTCACTTCTATTCATTTTTTGCTGCACAAAAACCTGGAGAAATTCTGCCACAGCCTGTGTAGCATGTTGACTTCTTGACACTGTTTCATTTCATTAAAGAGGAACTTTATGTCCAATAGTATCTGGCAGTCAGTAGTGTTTCTAGGATATATTTAGAAACTACTATCTCAAGGAAGAAAGTTAAAGAATAAAGGAAACTGTTTGTACTGAGAGTCGGATGAATGTCCTGTTCCACATCTACCTCTTGATTCTCGTTTTTTCTACTGGCTCTTTCTTTTTTTCTGTGGATTAATACAAACGGTTCTGAGCTGATATTACTGAGGGCAAACCCAGCTCTGGGTACAAACTAAAATGCAGCCTAATCTATAATCCACTCTCTGCTTTCTCAAGCCATTCCATTTTACAGAGTGCTGTTAATGCAAACTGGACATTGTTGCTTCTCAAATTATACTTGTTTTCCATACATACAAAATAATACCAAAATATAAGTACATCACACATACTTAAAACACACAATCTACAGTCCGTATTTTATGACACAGATACACATGTATATGGGTTTATATATGATGAAGATTATGTCACAGCAGTAAGCCATTGAGTGCATTTCACTGTCAGAACCACACCAAACAGTACCTGGCACAAGCATGTACTTTCATGATGAACACCAGGGGGTTGTCAGATTGCTATATCTGACATAAACAGATTCACCCTGACAGATAATCAGCATTTCGCACTGCCTAATACATGTTTATCTTTCACTAGCGACATAATTACACTAAAAGTGCACTTAATATAATCTTTCATAGGAAATTAAACAGGTTTGAATGCTATGCTTATAATGGATTGGGTACAAAGTATGAAGGAGAGAAATATCAATACTAGATGTTTTGGGAGAACACATACATGAAGCAATGACCAGGGAATCAATGAGCACTGGAAAAAAATCAATGGCAGTCTGTGTTTAAGGAATTCATTTACATAGTTTCCAAAGCAATCAGAAAAGTCCTACAAAGCTGTGAAATACCCTCTTGATTTTTTTCGTGTCCTAATGCTTCTTTTCTTCTGACATGTGCGCTGTGCTCACCTCTCACACTAAAAAAGTTAAGGAGAGTTCTCTCAGAATGAATTTTATATTTGTCTGATTCATAGTCAACTCTTTCAAAAGTTTGCAATCTGGCTTTTGAACTTTGGTACTGGAAACTCATAGCGGCCTGCACAGACAGCACTTTTAGAAGGAAATTCAGCAAGCTCTGAATTAGCACCTGTCACCTGAGTGGCTAAGAACACAGACAGGCATGCCATTTTAACAGCCGTAGAAATTAACACGTGCTGTTCCATAGGCATCAGGCCTTAAGGATATTAAATCAGGACCTGAGAAGCAGAATTAGGTGAAAATATTAATTTAAATCAATATTATAAATATGATCCCCAGCATAGGAAGCATCTTTCTTTAAGGATATGCTAATTTACAACTATGGTCTGCCTCACTGCCTATGAGAAGACCTAAGGATTTTAAGCCTCAGTTGGTTAGTAACAGGTTAGGATCAGCACTTTGATGTCCCATAAATCTCTTTTCTTTTCTTGGCTACAAAATAAAATGAAGCCATGAAACATTTAAATACCTATGTCTATGAGTGGGATACAGGGTAACATAAATATGATTTTGAACAGAAAACAAAATGATAGAGAAGCACTTCAAATGTCTTCAGTGAACTTAGCATGGTTTTGGGCATGTAGCAGACATTATTTTATTTCTTTACTATAAAGCTGAGAAATGGGCATTTTTTCCATGCAAAGAAGCTCAAGCTCAGAGAGATTCAATAATACTCCCCATATATTGTATTCCAACCCAGCTCTGTCTGTCTGAAACTAGTGCTCTTTCTGTTTCATTATGTTTTCTCTGTAAATTCAGTTTACAGGATTTTTAAACATCTTTGGCTTTTGTTTTCTAATGAAGGATGCAGAACTTTAAAGCAGGGTCCTATATCCCTTTCATCAATCAGAAATACATATCCACAGTCACCCGTAGGCTGTTCCATCCCTCTGTGAATCCAGTAACACCCCAGAAGCCTGTATACAATGGCTTTTCACTTGCTAATCTCAAGGACTTCATAAATACTCCAACATCTCCATGGCTAAAGGCTGAAAAAATGAAATGACTAAGAGCAGAGGAACAAAATGCCTCTAGCAGGTGGTTAGAGTATCCCGATGGGTAGAAAATCCATATGTTGAGTTCCTTTACCTACCCCGAATCTTTGGAGGAACGGGGGACTTTTACCTGGGCCCTGGCACCCAGAAGGGGATAGAAAGTTTTGCTCTCTGCCCATGTTGGGGAAACCTAAACTGCTTTTCCTGTTTTTCTCCTGCCAGCACTGCCTCCTGAAGCCCACGTCTCATTGTTCCGGAAGCACCCTGGCTGGTGATCATTGCACCTTGCTGAAACCCACTCCTCTGACAGGCTCCATCTCCACACTGCTTGGGTGATGGTGTCTGCCTGGGTAAAACTGGATTTGCAAAATTACTTTCAGAACCTGATTTACGGTTGTAAACTCTCACTGTAGATTTCTTATTGGATTGACGATTCCACAGTTTGCCTTAAAAGCCACCTTACAGTTTCTTTACTTTCATCCTTACTTAGGACCATAACTCTTCTTAGCGTATTCGTTCCCAGGGAGCAAAAGCTTCAGGACGAAGAATAATTTCTCTTTAAGATTAATTATTATTTCTATTTTATTTATAGTGTCTGAAGATTTAGTGGCAGAAGTTTAAAAGCTGAAAACTGAAGTCAATAAAAAATGCCAAAGTCTGAATTCTTTAAAATCTTCTAAACCATCTTCTCCTCATCCCAAGACATCTCCCCTACTATCTTCTATATTTTTCTATTTTTCTCTTAGTCTCCGTCTCGTATTACCTTTCACCTTGGTTCTTTTACCAGCTGCCTCTCCTTTTAACTTCCAAAATGAGAAACCATAGTATATATTATTTTATCCATTGGAATAATTTCCTGTCTTATTGCTATTTTTAAAATTAAGCATGTGTAAATTTTAATATGTTGTCAGAGAGCATAGGCTCAATGTCTGGAATATAGCTAAGTCTCAGGAAATGTGTTGAATGGATAGATGTTCCTCTCACTGCTCCTGAAACACCTTTTTAAAAAAACATAACCTAAGCTAACTCGATTTTTACAGAATTCAATCAACCATTCAACTATTAATCAAGAGTAGGCTCTAGTTTTAAGTCTAAGGCTAGGACTGTGAAGGACACAGATTAAGTGTGATTTTCACCCTCAAGTAGTTTACAAACTACTGGGAATACAAGAATATGACCCATGAAACAACCTGGGAAATATGAAAAAAGAACACAATTAGAGATTGACTTGTGCGATATAAACTGCAGGCATTGTGAATAGACAGAAAAGAGGTCTCAATTGCAGAAGGGGCACTTGATTAATTTTTCTGAGAGAAGATAGAAGGAACTATACATAACTTTAGCCATAAAACAACAACAGTAACAAACGCACTTTCTAATCCAGATACATCTAATCTGATGAAGTTTTGCTTACCAAAATGTACAGCTTATCTAATGACGTTTTAGTTTTGAGCTTGAATATGTTAACTGTCCAATCTGAACTCATTGCCAATATATTTCAGAGTTAAGTCGTTTAAATATTTTTGCACACCTTCCTCAGTGAGAAAAATCCCTTGGTTTTTATGTTTAATTTCAGGAAATTGACATCTTTTTAGATAGGGAGTTCAGTATTGTAGCCAAAGAATTTAGTGAGGGACATATTCTTCAAATGGTTGTAGGTCAGTTTTAACTCCATTGACTGTTTCTATCAACGCAGACTCAAAATCACCATCCTCTGTTCTCTTCTCACTACCCTTTTTTATCATTATTTTTTCTTCAAGGAGAGAATATCAACCAAGTAATGAAGAAATCAAATCTGAAAAGAATGTCTCACAGGCTAAGGGACTCACTCAGCAAGAGATGATGGCAGGGTTAGCTCAAATTTAAATTAATTCCCAACCTTTCCTGTACCAATGGTCGACATCTAACTCGGCTAATCTGGGCAAAACTGACATATTAAAATAACTTTAAAGATAGGTTCTTGGGCTTTCTGTCTGCCAGCAGATAAAGGTTGTGGATATACAGGGCAGTCCATCTGCCTGATACTTCAAATAAGATCTAAAAAGAATGCTGGTATCACAGAATAACATCAAAATTGTTTTCCATTTGTTACTTGAAAAACATGTAGCTTGCTCAATTGCTACTGACCCATGTTCTGCAAACTTCTGCCACTTGATTACGTGTTGATGCTGTTTGGGATTTTGTTTATATTAGATATCTGATATCCACAGGTCAAATAAACATAGGCTTTGAATCAGATTCCTATGGGTTACTTGTATAATAGTTCCTCTTCTCACATTGGGAGGAAAGACAGTGGGAGACAATTCAAAGGCTATCCCAAATAAACAGACAGAAGTAAGGCCACAAATGCTGCCCTGTACAGATCTGTTCTTACTTAGTTCTCCTTAAGGAGATAACACCTACTGACACAAGGACAGATAATTATGTTCAGTGTTTCACAGTCAGACTGTTTAAACATGCATTGCTACTTCATTTGTTTTCTTTATCTGCTTTTCTAATGTGCTGGTGTATTTTGGCTAGGGAAAATTTCATTCAGATGGATCCTGAGCAGAGAAGGGCAAGGAAAAGAGCCGCTACTACCCAGATTTTCAAGAAAGGTATGACAAGACAGAAAAAAAATATTTCTTCTTATGTGAACAGTTGTTTGCATCAAAATTTTAATTGTTATCAGAACTTCAATGGAGTTGCTAGGAAAGGTAGTTAGATAAAGCCTCAGGTTAATTTCCATCATTACCAAGCACTTTACACCACTGACAAATTTTAAACATATAAAGAGATGTCAATCTTGCTCTTTAGACAGAAAAACAAGGTGGGGAGTGGTGGCTTTTCAAAGGCTGTCAGTAGACAAGTCAGTCAATTACAGATCTGATTTAGTTCTTAACTCCTTGAGGTAAAAGACAAATGTTCTGCAAGAGTAACCATTCCTGACATGTATTAAATGAAACAACTTTTAAAAACTATGCGATCATGATAATACAGATTGAGGTGAAGAGCTATGAAAAGAGTTGAAAAATCAGAATCAGATATTTGAATCCAGACGATAAATGGGTAAACAGAAGCATTTTTGCTATTTTTTTGGGGGGGTGGAATGTCCCTACTATTAGTCATCAGAGATAATTAGCCAGGAAAGGCATTATCATGTGATTTTCAAAGCCAGGAACAGAATAAATGGGTTCACATCCCAGTTCTACCCCAACTGTGTGGCCGTGGCTGTCACTTAACCTCTCTGTACCTCTTCTTATCTTTGAAATGGGGAGGATGGTTTCACTGATCCTATAGTGCTGTTGTACAAATTTAAGTTGTTGCCGATAAAGCAAAATCTGCTGAGCTCTCACTCAATATCATAATGAATCCATACGCAGCAATAACTTCCAAGATTTAGGAAATATATATGGTATTATAGAATCCTTCAAATGTTTACAGATGGTACAGCCTTTGAATGTTTACTGATGAAGCACATCATTTCCCCTTAAGCAGGGTTGCAAGTCTGTATTGCCCCAGTGAATACTCCTGAAGTTAGAGGGAACTTATTAACACCTTCCATAGCATCCTTTTAAGATAATAATTTATCTTTTTAACTGTACTCAGTAAAAGCAGCCGAAAAGAGCCAGGTGGGAATAACAACATGGTATTATATACAGCCATAAGGTTTACTAGTTCTACAGATTCTGCTGCAAGGCACACTAAAATGGAGTAAAATGTAACTTACCCTGAACAGTTGCTTGAATGAGTTACTGGAGGAATGGCAAGTTTACAGATGAAGCAAAAGAAACCCAAGGGATTTGAGGGCTGTGACCATTTTATTTAGGATGCATAGTTGTAAAACCTTACTTAAGGCATGCAAGTTGGGTCTTTGGAGAGTTTTCTCGGAGGTTTGCAAACAAATGCAAAAGTCTATAAAATATGTGCTTTTGAAATTACTCTCTGTGAAATGATAGTTTGAGATTCCACGGGGAGTGCCTTTATACCTGTCAAACCCTGGTAATTCGGTTGAAAAGAGAATGCCTGGTTGTTTGCATTTTCTCTGTCCCCAAAAGATCTCCTTGGCCACTTTTTTATATCTATCCTCAGCTTGACTCCGGACAGAGTATT
This sequence comes from Cacajao melanocephalus, assembly GCA_963573385.1. Classification (NCBI taxonomy): domain Eukaryota; kingdom Metazoa; phylum Chordata; class Mammalia; order Primates; family Pitheciidae; genus Cacajao; species Cacajao melanocephalus. The sequence continues at coordinate 128,203 of CAUYLG010044814.1, forward strand.
ACATGGCGTTCCTTTGTTCTGAAAGGGCATCCTTTAGTTTCATACTAGTCTCAAGTTCACATAACCAGGCAATCCCACACACCTTTCCATCTGTTAAGGTTTTCCTGTGTAGGGTGCTGCTCTCAAACTTGTTTTAAATATGAAATTGTCATCCTTTACTGTTAGTGACGAATCCTTTTCTTTCCCTGTAATGCTGAAGGTGTGAATGGAACTCTCCACTGACAGTGTCTGTGAAGAAGATATTCATGGACGACTACATGGCTCAAACAGATACATTCAATTGGCCCTTCCTGGAAAGCCTCAGTTTACTTTACAACTCAGTATTTCAAAGAGTGTTACAGAAATTCTAATTACTGCCTAAGAAATAAGTCAAATTCCTCTTCTATCACTGTAAAGGGCTTTTATTACCCACTGCTATAAAACATACATCTTTTTTTTTCTGTTGCTATCCTAGCTGAGTAGCTTGCATACCAATAGGATCACTAAAATGCCATGAAGCAGAACATATTTATCTGTTAAATTCTATGTACGGTAACCTAACAAATGCCAGAGACAGAAAGATTGCCCTCTGCACAGTAATACTTGTGTGGATGTCTTCTTTATGCTAACAATGACAGGACTTCATGCCTTGTACTGTACTCAAAAATCAGGGTGCATTTTTTTTTTCAATAGAAGACTCTGTATCAAAAAGAAAAAGAACTGCACATTTTTGGCATTGAGATACTTTATGTGGATAATAAATTTTTTTCCCTCGAACTCCACTAACTACAAGTATCTACCTAGAAGATGAAATGTAAGATTTATGTTATCAGAACTATTCAGTATACCAGAGGATAATTTTTTCTTCTTTTCAGGACTGTCAACTTTGTTTACTGTTTATGTTCAATTCTATCCTATATAAGAGATTAAATAGCCTTGTCATAGCCACATGTCAAAGCCTTCTTAGAAAAATAAGGTAATAAATGCAAAATTAAATTAATAAGGAGTACTTTCAAAGACATATTACATTTATTGAAATCTAAATTGTAACTGGAATGTTCTAATTATATTTGTACTCATCAAAAAGATTTTTGAGTCTATCATGTCATGACATTTTAGTATGTTTTAAAATGGATATGACTAAGGAATGATTCAAATATTGTAAGTAACTTCAAGGAGACGTATGAAGTAATGTAAGCCCAGGAATTGCTTACATAAATCGCCATGTATACTGTCGAATCTGCTAGCCTCTTACATGCATTTTTAATCCAAACTTAATCATTTGGCTATTGAAATCATTCTTAAAAATTGATCTCAGACAGTGTTATACAAACATAAGGGTTTCTTAAAGCCTTACTACATTAAGATTTTCTATAAAACAATTTCAATCTCAAAACAACAAATAATCACATGGATAACGACAGTAACTGAATCCTAACTAATTGTAATACTTCTGCATAGCCTAGTAACAATTTATAAATTGTGAAGAATAAATCTATCTGATAGGCCTGTTAGCAACAAGGCCTTCAGCTTTTTGCTTGGCAACAGAACGAAGTAAAATCTATTATTTTGTTGCTTTTGTTAAAAATATTTCAACAGTTAGTTATCTTTCACAGAAAATGCTGCAGGAGGGTTCCAGGTTAAAAAAAAAAATCTTAACACGGTTGAATTTTACACTTGGCTATTATTGGCCAGCATACATAATAAGTTAAACCATATTGAGAAATTAATATTTTTCTAAGAGGGAAAACTTGATAGAGGATTATATTTTTACATTAGAGAGTGGATACTCTAATCTTTCTGGCATTATAAAACTGAAGCTGGCTGCAGGGAAAATAAACATTATAATACCCGGCACTTAAACAATTGTACCTATATGGTTAAGTAACAAAAGCGTGAGGCACCTGAAATCACAGTATTTGTGCCTAATGCCAGCAACAATATAAAGCATTCAAGTGACATTTGATAATGAGCAGGCAGTGGAGGCATTACACACGTCTTTAGAAGAATCAGACTTCCTACCTTGAAAAGACAGATGGAGGTAAGTTCCTTTATATAAAAAAAAAAGTTGTAAGTAAAGCCAGGCAGCAGTTGCAGTAAATTGAGTCCTTTCAGTCACTGTATACATACAGCAGTTCTGCAATAAGGGGAAAAATATAATGGGAGGAGCGGCTGTGAACGAGTGACCTCCTCAAGCTGAGTCCTTTCTGTGAACCAGGCATTGAGAGCCACGGCTCCTGATTTGCATGGATTATCTCCACTTGAACAGATACAGAGCAGATACATTTAAATTGAGCTGGCACAATGGCAAAAAGATGGAAGAGTGCGTGAATGAGGGAAGGCGCAAGAGAGGGAGAGAGAAAGAGAAACAGACACGAGATCGGAGAGCGTGGATAAGCTGGTACTTGGAGAACTGTGTCTCAGAAGAGCTACAGCTCCCTCTTCATGTCACAGTTGTAAGATAAGAAATGTTGTCATTAAGAACTTGTTAATCGTAGAGAAAAATATACTCAGATTAGCTGATGTTCGATCCAATCCGATTTTTATGAACATTTTATGATTCTCCCTATTTTGTCATTAGGGTTTCAGACAACATACCAAAAATCTTTTATTAGTAGCCAGGTAAAAAAATTTGGATGAAATTCTGAGTTTTGAATGAGATCAGTGCTTTGACTTGAATGGCATAGACAGCAGTGAAAGAACACAGACAATTCGTTAAGTGGAATATTTATTCTGAAAGAAAATTAATCCCTGTTATCTTTCAAAGAGCTAGTGATATGTACTGTAATGTAAATAGAAAATAGTACTTAAATATTCCTTAATGATTAATTATCTCAAAAGAACCCAATTGCACTACTGAATGGGAGCTTTTTAAAAATGTCTTTAAGTTGCTATTTTTTTTTTTCATTTTGCTTTTGTTGGCATTTCAGGGTAAAAGCAATCGCTCTCTTTGTACAATGCAGATGTATCTTTAAATAAACAGTGATTATTAACTTATTCATTTAGCATCTCTAGAAGTTTTCTGGGTTGTTTTATATTCATATTTTTGTTCTAAAAATAAGAGGAGAGGGAATATATGATCATAACTTGCCAACAGCCACTCAGTAAGTCCACAGCAGATCTCAGAAGAAAAGAATAACCCTCTTTTAGCAAGCTAATGTGAAGCTTGCCTTCTCTTTGTGTAAAGGTGTCAGCAGATACTTAAACAGCCCTGCAATTAGGTGAATTCAAAGGAAAAATCAGTCAAACCGACTATTTGACTCAATTGATCATAGCCTTATAGGAGATAGCATTAACTTGGTGTGAACCAAACGACATAGTTTAACTATATTTCAACAAATGGCATTAAAAGTCTCAACATAAACATATAAGCACATTGCAGAGAGTAGTAAGGAGTTCAGTTAGATTTTTTGCTGCTATTGGGACTCTATAGACTGTCAGGAAAGATGAAGAATTTAAACACACTACACTTATCAGAACTCTGACTTGATGGACAGAAGTGATACTTTAAAGGAAATCTCAAGGAAAACACCAACACACATTTCCATGCAGACTTAGTGACTATAACCGTGTTTAGGAAACAATTGCCTGAAAGTAAAAGGGTGAAGACAATAGTTATTTTATATCTCTGACATCCAATAGTCTGATTGCTCTCTGAGTGGATGGGTGAGTTCGCAGGGTTCTTTTTCTGTCTATTTGGACACAGCTTATACACAGGTTGGACTTATAATGTTACTGAGGTCTTAATATTACTTTTCGGGTTGTAAACTCTTTTGAATCGGGGACCATACAGTTTCTCTAAAATATCTCTCCAAATATTTTGAAAGTGTCCTTTACATAGTGTAGATGTTTCATAAATTTTTGCAGAAAAAAATATTCAAAATAACAGCAAAGTGTTTATATTTTCTATACGGTTGTTTAATGTAAAAATTGGATTCAGAAATTATGTCTTCTGTACTCTCATGAATAGAAAAGGAAATGTAAACAAGATCTTGCCATATAAAGAAAAGTGATAATAGCACCAGTAGTGCTGGATTGTATATTGCCACGTAACCATAACTAGGTGCCCCTTCTTTAAACCAGGGAATGCCTTCCAGATGGCACATTTAGGGGTCTGAATCATAACTTTCTGGGCACCAGTTCTGTGACTCAGACATTTATCTGTCTGACCGCGGTCAAGTTACCTAACTTCCCTAAAAATGTGGATAATAAAATAACCTTACTTATATAGTTGGTGTAAGAAATAAAGGAAAAGGCTTAGCATAGCACTTGGGTAAACACTTAATCAGTGTAAGGTATAATTATTACAAATCTGTTTCCATTGAACTTCATTGTCTATCTCTAAACTGGGAAGTGTCATTATGGTGTCTACTGAATGTAGAAAACAGATGACTCTGTTATTGGCTTTTTCTGGCCATTGTATGAGAGGGGCTCCTTCCTATTCCCTGACAACCAGAAAGAAGGGTGCTTTTACCTTTTCATAAAAGACAAAAATAGAAATACTGTTCTCAGGAGAACCAGAGAGTATTGTAGCAGCAGATCCAACCTTCTGTATAGGAATGGAAATGGCTTCTGTGGTACAATGTGAAGGGCACCCAGAAGCTCTCTGGTCCAGAAATATCTTCCCATCTGTCTTCTCCTATTTCCTGAAATGCCACCATTAGGGGTTCATTTCTATGTTTTACTGGCTTCCCAGTCTCTTTTTCAATTCACTTACTACTGGCAAAATTAACACATGAACAAATTTACACTTAGAGTGACACGTGAATTCACAGTCGTTTTAATCATTCTGTCAGAGATACTTTGTTCCAGTAACTAACTGAAGATCCGTATGCCAAGTAAAGTCAGATTTCAGTTAAGTTAGAGAGAAAGCACCTCTGTGTGGGGGTGACATCCTAATGAAGATGGTGCCCCACCTGTGCTCATGTGCTCTTGGGTCTGCTAGTGTGAGAGGAAACTTGCAGCAGGAACTCAAAGAATGACTGCGGAGGTGCTGGCCTCCTGGTTCACTAGAATGGGGAGGAGAGATTCATTCATTCATTCAACAAAAATGCAGTGTTTTGTCAGCAAGAACCTAGGGTTTATATATATGAAAATGTATCATCCTTGCCTTCGGATTTTGGTGGAAGTGATGGAAACAGATATATAAACAGATTGATACTAATATTGAGCAACTGTACAAAGGAAAAACGTACAGAGGAAAGAAAGCAAAGAAGGGGGCAATTAAGGAGTTCTCTACAGACTAGATGATGCTTGATGTGACTGTTGACGACAGAGTAGGAGCTGTTTGGGCAAGGGATGCAGGAGGAGATAAGGGACTCAGGAGGAGGCGGCCAGGGTGAATGAACATGAAGACAGAGGCAGTGCAGCAAGAGAGAGCGCCATGAGCTGGGGCGAGCTAGGGCAATCGGTGGCATTTGCTCAGAGCATAGAGTAGAGGATCAGCGGGAAATGGAGACAGACCAACTGGAATGTTAGGGCACGACTGGGGTGCAGGCTACAGAAGGGAGCCACGAGGCATAAGCATGACAGATCATTTGTGCCTCCTGGGCCTCAGCCTTTGCCTTGAGCATGTGTTCTTCCAGGCTCCCCAGACCTGGGAACACGCACATAGAGAAATGTTTAAATGACAAGGAGTGCTGTCTACTGTGAGAAAAAGGGGGATGTAGTGCCAATTAGACTAAAGATCTAAGTATTTAGGGAGTTGAAATAGTCCAAAATTGTTTGTATCTGCCACCCCATTTCCTAACCCAAAATACTGTATGGTATATTCTTGTATGAACTAAAATTAATTGTATTTGGAGACTTCAGGTGTAGCAAATCAAGGTGGGAATTGCTGCTAGAGTGCTGGAACTCATTTAGCATGGAAAAAGTATCGCACTTTGAAATCCTTAGGGAGACAGATTACCAGCACTAATGCCATTAATACTAATGATGGGTAACAATTGGAAAATTATATTTATAAAACAATGGTAACAGAGTCAAACCAAATAGCAAACCTCCCATGTCTAACACAAGACACATCTTATCTTATAAGCTTCTCATTCTCTTCTACTGCTTGAATTTTAGTGATTTTGACATATTTATCCAGAAAATATTGAAGTTTCTATACTTAACCTAGGAATGACAAATTGCTTCTTGTAAATATTACACTTACAGTAAAATTCACTATAAATGATTACATAGATATTGTACCCAGTAGTGGGAAATATATTTGAATTCTAATAAGGACTGGTTCAAGCTTAAAAACAATTAATAACTGTCAATTTCCCATAAACACAATGACAAGTAAAACCTCTAGAAAGGGCACCCAAACCACAAATGATTAAAAAATTATGCTGATTAACAGAATGACTGAATATATTAGGGTTCTTTTAAATTATCTTTTGATCGTAGCCTTCCCTTCTCACCCCCACTAGCCATAATGGAGGTTGAAAGATTGGTTTCATTCAACATTCTACCCTTTCCCAAATATTTTAAAACTACTTAAAGCTCCATAGCAGCCAGGGAGGTATGCTATTTGAGTTTCCCTTCAATAAAAACCTTGTGGTTCTGTGGCAGGGAATGAAGTTAGCTAACAAACTCCACCTTCAGAATTCACCTTATCAGGTAGTTTTTAGATAATGACTAAGCTTAGTGGGGTTCTTTAGGCCTGTCTGTTTCTGCCCACTGCAGGATTCCTCTCATGGGCAGTTTTTATTCCTAGTTGCCTTTGGGTTGGTCAAGACTGTCAGGTTTGCATTGAGGTCTGAGGCTAATCTGCTCAACCCTTGACTCTTACCTCTTTTGATTTTCAGAAGTTTGGGTCCCTGATCAAACTGTTAGATTCTTACATCCTCATTCCCTTTCAGTGTTTGCTTCCTAGCAGATACAAGTTCCTAATGATTAATAATTTTTGTTTAATGCAGAACCAACCCTTTTTTCTCACTCCTTCACTTCAGTGTTCAAAGAACTGGGTTCTTGCTCTCACGTATCCATCTCATGTCTCCTAGACAGCTCCTCTACTTCCCAGATATTCTTATTTTTGAAACAATATTCTTTGGAGAGGCAAAGGTTCTCCAGGACTTGCTCTCACTGAATTGGGTCTCAGATTACTGCTTTGTTTCCATACCTGTGGTGTATGGAGTACAAAACATAGGCACACTACCAAACACAGAACTGAATAGTTCAAAAGACTTTAGACTAACTGCAACAGACAGACAGGCAGCATAAACAGTTTGATGTACTTAGATCAATAAGGCTCTGGAAGACAATCAGGTTCACTGCTGAAAGAAGTTCACATTGAGGAGGATTTGAAAGATATAAGAGAATCTAAAAGGATCTTGCTGGTAGGTAGTATGAATTCTTTGTGATATAAAGAGTGACAGAGAAAAATAGATGGAGCTTTAGGAATGAAGTCATTAGAGAAAATGATTGGGCACTGGGATTGTAAATTCAATTCCTAGCTCTACTACTAAGGTACTTATGTGTTTCCGTTGCAAAAAGGATAATAACTTGTCCTTGTAGTCCATTTGTAAAACCCTACCTGTTTCCCAGAAAATGACACTGCTTAACAATAAAAGCATATATTAATGAATCCTTTGCACTTTAGATTTTAATGAGCATCAGTAAGGAGGAAAAGAAGAATCCTTTTGAAAAACTTTAGTGTCTGCGAGGCATTCCTAAAGAAATCCAGAAAACCAAGTGACTTATACAAAGAGATATCTACCTGAACTCCGAACCCTAAAAAAAATGGGTCTACATGCACCTGCTATCACTCAAGAAGTAAGTATATTATTAACTTGTATATACGGATATAACTATTCCAAGGAAAATGGCAACAATTTGTTGTTCCAGATTAAGGAAATAAAAATCCAACATCCTTAAAAAGTTACCTCAAATATTTATAATGTTTAACAACTTTGAGAAATAGTGCTGATTTTGACAATTTCTTGCATATGCCCATCCTACTTCTAATCTTTGATTCGAAGCAATAGTTTCCCCATCTGCAAGTACAGGTCACAAGTACTAAGTGTATAAGGATTCTGATGCATATGTCGAGAGAATGGAGGAAGACCAAGAGATCATGGCATTTGCTGACTGAGCTGTATTTTAGTTTCTCTTACAATCAATTCTTTTATTTATTCTTTCACTCATTCACTTCTTTAGTAAATATGTATTCAGTGTCTACTGTCTAGGGATACAGTGGTGAACAAAGAGAGACTTGTTTCCTCTCCTTGTGGGGTTTATAAGCTAGCAGGGAATAAGTAACCATATTAAATGATATGCTAGATTGCAAAACCTGCAACGATAACTGGTAACTTCTATAGACGAGTGGAACCTATTTTGTCATCTCTTGATTCTGGACTGGGTTTGTGACTTATTTTGACCAAAAGAATTTGACAGAAGTTAAATTGTACCTGTCTTTCCAGGGTCTTGCAGCCTCTGCTCACTCCCTGAAACACTACGGCTGCTACAGAAACAATCTCAGGCCAGCCTGTGGAGGATGAGAGACAATGTAACGAAAGACCCTAGTCATCTCAGAAATCTCAGATGGGGGCATCATAAATTATTCAGCTCCTGCTGACCCCCTAGTAAATTGCAGATGCGTGAGCCAGTCCAGCTTAGTGGTCAATCAAAGCCAATCATCAACCTGCAAAATCATCAACTAAATACATGTGCTTTTTTTTTTTTTTTTTTGTTTGGTTTGGTTTTAAGTCACTAACTTTTGGGGGCTTCTTCAAAAGCAGACTAACACAAATGACAAAAAGAGCTATGATAGGAATAAACTTAGGGCACAGAGGACAGAGACATGTTAATCCAATCTATTGATGTCAGGGAAGTCTGCCAGAAGGAAATGACATTCAACCTGAGATGGATGGAGCCAGAGTGGCAGCTAGCTAATGACCTTGACCTCAGTGATGTAAAAGCTTTATAGGTAAGAAGGCATTCCTACCATATACATCAGAAATGACTGCAGATATTCGAGCCAAAAACCTTGAAGTTGCCCTTGACTTTACTTTTACATCTCACATAAAATCCCCTGTAAATTCTGTCATCTTTACCTGAAATACATCTAGGATCCAGCCAATTTCACCATCCTCACTACTATTCTTCAGATACAGACCCCATAGTCACCTGAATTAGCTCCTTATGTCCTATGGTCTGTGAGATATCACAGACTTCCTGCTTCCCTGGAGTCTATTTCCACCACAGAAACTAGAAGGAGCCAGCTAAAGCACAAGTTAGATCTTACCATTCCTCTGCTGAAAACCCTCTGTAGTGAGTTGAATTGTCCCCACCTCGCCAGAAGTTATGTTCGTATTCTAATCCCTAAAATCTGGGAATGTGACCTTATTTGAAAAACAAACGAACAAACAAAAGATCTTTGAAGATGTAATTAAAGATCTGAAGATGAGATCATCTTGTATTATCCAGATGGGCTCTAAATCCAGTGACAAGTGTCCTTATAAGATACAGAAGGAGAAGATGCAGTGACACTGAGGAGAAGGCCACCAGAACATAGAGGCACAGACTGGAGTGACGTAGTCCCAAGCCAAGGAATGTCTGGAGCCATGGGAAGCCAAATGAGGTAAGGAAGAATTCCCCTTTAGAGCCCTTGGAGGGAGCACAGATCTACTAACACCTTGAGTTTGGACTTCTGTCCTCAAGAAGAACTAAGGGAAAATATAATTCTGTGGTTTTAAGTAACTTAATTTGTAGCAATCTGTTATGGCAGCCCCAGGAAACTAATACATCTTCCAAAGGTTTCTTATGTCATTCAGAGTAAAACATAACCGCCGAAGTCCTAACATTGGCTCATAAGGCCGTGCCTGGACTGCCTGCCCCTGCACCTGACCTCTCTGACATCATATGGAGCCCTCTCTCTGTTCTTGGCATGTGAGCCTCTCTGATCTTCTTACTGTTCCTCCAACACATAAGGTGCGCTGCCTTCTCAGGGCCTTTGTGTGTATTGTTCCGTCTGCCTAGCATGCTCTTCCCCTGGGTATTCTACCTGTCTGACTGTTTCAGAATTTTCCCCAAAAATGCCTTTATGTATGAAGACCTCCCTGATCACCCTATTAAAATTCCATCCACTGCCCACCACTTTCCATCCTTTGCCCAGCCCTCTCCTTCTTCTCTGCCTTACTTCTCTCTACAAACCTCATCACCTCCGACCGAATATATGTTCTATTTATTCATTTATTTAATGTCTTCCCAACTAAAATCTGAGCTCCATGAGAGGGACATCGTGGACTTTCCCTCACTTGTTTATGTGCAGCATTTAGGATACATGGCCAGTAAATAATTGTTTAATAAATAATATGTTTACAATTTAAGAAAATCATTTATATGAAGAATCTAGAAACTCTACTCTCTCTTCTTCTTCTGGGAAACAGTTCCAAATCTCTCTAGAATCCCCATTAATGGCTGAATTGAACTCATGCTGCTAATTCTCTGGAGTAAAAGAGCACAGATGCTATAATTTTACAGGACAATGTCACTATTCTGTTATGGCAAGAAGATCATATACAATTTGTACTTTGAAGCCCCTTGGTTTTAACTTGTCACTTTACATTTGACTTCATGCTAGGCTCCAGAACGCCGAGTGAAGCAATAATGAGGGAATAGCAGCAGCACTAGCAACAGGTAATGCAAGTTGAAATTTAGGGGCTTTTTAGAAGGTTCGAAGGCAACAGGATGAAAAGGTGGATACGCATGCAAAGCGGTCTTGGGATGAGGGACAGAACCTGTGTCCTTTGCTGATTTTCTTTGATGGGATTTCAAAGAATTTAGGGCATGTTCTTAGAGACTGATAGCTTCTAAGCCTCCATTACATGTATGTGTGGAGTATAAACACACAGAGTTTGCACTAGTTTTTACAGTTCATGCTTCCTCTATAAGGGACTATGAACTGAAAGCCCAACATCAAATGTATTTGGCAATTAAAATGGATATAGGTATAGATATATAGTATGCATCTATATATCAGTACTTCTTTCTCCGGAATCTATAAGACAATATAAATAAAGCATTATAAGGCATCTTTTGCACCATCCTCAGTCATCAGAAAAGGAAAACGGATAAAACAGAAAGCTTCAGAAGCTCCTGTCACCGTATCCATGCTATTTGGCTTTAGTATGCAACTTCAGAGATATCTGCATAGCAACAAAAACTGGGACAATACTTCTGTCCTTTGAAAAGCAAGAGGAGAGCTGAAATGAAATTATAAGCAATCAGCAGGAACATAAATGAGAGGCTGTATTCCAGAAGTGGAATTAGTTCAACTAAACTGAAGTCTAACATAGTAAAAGAGTTTACGATGTTGTGGTATTTTAATTAGGGCTGGAGTTTGGGTTAGATTCAGATAAAAATCCTCAACTGCTTATCCCTGGCATACCAGCACTGCCCAAACATCTTGGTTTGCAAAATTAGGCTGGGAATAGCGCCCAAACAGGATTTCTGAAAAGATTATTGGGACTTTCTTTTTTGACTAAGGCTTGAAATTCTACAACGATTGCAAGATCCCCCACAACTCTGCCCTGCTTTAAAAAAAAAAAAAGTTTTGGCTAGAAGCTGGGAGTAAAATAACATAAGAAAAATGTTTATGTGTACTTGCAATAAAAGTTACCTACACTAGTTTATGTATTAAAACAAGGTTTGAGTGGATTTTTTTTTTTTAATTTTCTCGACACATACTACAGAAAGGCAGTCTTAACTATATGCTTCACTTTGAAGACAAAAAGTAATAAATGGATATGCATTTAAATAAAAATTCCAGTAAATCTAGAAATTGGTCAGACATGAGAATGAGGAGTTCCATGCAAATTAAAAAACACACTGTAGCATTTAAAAATGTTCCTGCAGTATTGTTCTTGTAGCGCTTTGTGCTGAAAAAAAGGGGATGGAATGTTGTCTCTTCCATGCTTTTCTCACCTAGTGGACAGTGGTCTGGGCAGGGGAATTTTAGACATTTAAGTGAAATAACTCGGAAATATATGCAAATTAGTTACATCATTTCAAGGAAATGCTGTGAGCAAAAGAAAAAGGTGTGCTTTATTCAACAAAAATGGGTTGAGCACTCTGATTTTGAAAATAGAGTGAACAAAACAGATCCAGAGAGGCTTTAGTGAAATGGTCTAATGGGGGGGCAAACATTAAAATAGAAAACAGCCATATGTCTGCCTGCCTATGTATCTGTCTATCTGTCTACCATCTATCATCACCATCTATTTGATTATAGGCTGCAGAGTACCCAAGTTCTAGTCATCATAAATAGATGAATAGAATTTGGGTACAACACATAAGAGACCAAGCCTTTAGGCATATACAACAGATCCAGGCTACTCCTCTGCTTACAACCCTTCAGTGCCCTCCTGTATCTCCCAGAGTAAGGAAAAGTCACCATATGAGGTATGAGGAAAAGAACATTGCAGGAAGGAGAAACATCACGTGTGATACCTTGGTGTGGGAAACTGGCATACTTAGGAACGAAAAGGGGGTTGGAGCTGGAACTTAGAGAGGGAGGAAGGGAGTTGTAGGAGGTATAGTTGGAGAGGCAAGACTGCAGGAGCACTCACGCATCCAGAAGCACAGTCAAGATTCTGATGTGTGTTCTAAATAGACTAAAAAGACTTTACAGGGGTTTGCATATTGCTCCAGGACGGGGTAGGGGTGGGGTGCCGCAACTTCGTCTCGTTTCCACTTGTAGATTGCTCTTAGCTGCTGGCCTGATATAGCAATCAGGTGCTCAAAGCAGCTGCCCTAGCAATATAAATGAGAAAATGTGATTATAATGAAGTACCCTCTCTGCTTAAATATCCTCAGTGGATTCCCATTGCTATAGCATGCAGTTCAAGATCTTAAAATTGTTATTGAAGCCCTTCTACCATCTTACCTTTACAAACTGATACGATTTGTTATACATACAATTATTTTCTGGATTCTAGTACAAGTTAAAATGTAAAGTGACAAAAAGCAAGATGCTCAGTTCTGCACATGATCCTCTCCCTTCTACATGATAGCGTCCTCTGTGGATTCACACTTTGTTTTTACCTCAGTAATAACACTTAATAGATGACACCACCATTTATTTATTTATAGTTCTGTCTACTCTACTAGAACGTGCATTCATCAAGGACAGAATAGTTCTTATTAATATCGTTATACTCAAGGCCTAATACAGCCCAAAGTGCTTGACAGATAGTACATACTTAATAAATCTAACTGGTAATGCATATTAAACAGAGCAACTAATAATTAAATGTGCTTGGGGAGTGTTACAGACTCTGTGAGCTCAATTCTGGAGTATTATTGGGTGGGAGCTGGGAATTCCATAAGAGAGTAAACTATCTGCCCAGGTAATGACATATTGGACCTTCCGTGCAACAGTAAATGGGAGTATCTGGTAAGTCCTGTGTTTGGTAATGATCGTTTTAACCTGCCGTGCTTGGTACTCAAGGTGGCAACTGAAGCGAGCAGATGTTACAAGAAAAGGAAACCCAAGGTGCTTCAATCCCCCTTGTACCTTAACCCTCACAATGCTGCCATTAATAGAACAAATAGATGCTGTTTTCTTGCCACTCCTAAACATATTTAAGCTGCTCCTCAGAGTTTTCTTTCTCTCCTCAAGTCTGTCTTAGAAGTGCATTTCCAACTAATTTTATTTCCATAACAATACATTTTGGAGCCAAAGAGTCCATTTTATGACACGTGGCTGGGCTCCTCATTCTCTAGGAATGACCTTGCCTAGGCATGAGTATTCTTCCAGTTCAGCCTGGCTGTTCTTCAGGAGAAATTAAACAGAGCTCTAGAACGAATGTGGTCTTTAGTTAGTAGCAAGCTCAAGACCTCTGCAGCATCTAGTTTCTTAGGTCTAAACTATTCTGAATGGTAGTAAGCCCCAGAAAACTCAGAAGTTTTAGAACTCCTTTATAATTCAGAATGTGAACAAGGCAATGTCTGGGAAGACCTGGTGTATCAAAAGAAAAAAGGAAATGGGAAGGGTAGCAGCTTGAGCTTATGTTTTAAGAGGGTTTTCCTATTGTGTGGCAGAAATTGTAAGAACCTGGAAGAAAGGTTACAAATTCAGATGCCATCAGAAGCCAAGAAGGCAAAGTACAAGCATGAAGCAGGCCTGGCATTAGACAATGGAGCAAGCATAGTGAACCATGGCCAACTGGAGAGTTGCCCTGCCTGAACCAAAAATAGACACAGTAATTAAAAACAACAACAACACAAACAACAGCAGCAACAACAAACGGCCAGGTGTGGTGGCTCATGCTTATAATCCTAGCACTTTGGGAGGCTGAGGTGGGCAGATCACAAGGGCAGGAGGTGGAGACCAGCCTTGCCAACATACTGAAATCCCTGTCTCTAGTAACAATACAAAAATTAGCCACACGTGGTGGCACACACCTGTAGTCCCAGCTACTCAAGAGGCTGAAGCAGGAGAATTGCTTGAACCTGGGAGGCAGAGGTCGCAGTGAGCTGAGATCGCACCACTGCACTCCAGCCTGGGCAACACAGTGAGACTCCCTCTCAAAACAAAGAAACACAACCAAAACAAAACATAAGAGACCAAGCCTTTAGGCATATACAACAGATCTAGGCTACTCCTCTGCTTACAACCCTTCAGTGGCCTCCTGTATCTCCCAGAGTAGAATATAAGGCTCTTTCATTGCCTGTGAGGCCCTGCTTGAATTGGTACTTCTCTGATCCTACCTCTTACTTTCCTTTCCTGCTTCTAGCCATTCCACTCCCTTGGCCCCCTCACTGATCCTTGAATACAACCAACATGTCCTGGGCTCAGGCTTCTCTACTTTTTGCATACTCTGCCTGGGATAATCTTCCTCCACACTGAATGTAAATTCCATGAGTTTGGCAAGTGTCTACTAAAACGGTGCCTTGTTATAGATGCTGTCCCTGTAGCCATCTGCCTTCATCACTCTCAAGCTCCCTTATTCTGTGTTTTTATTATATTTATCACAACCAGACACTTTATATTTCTGAAAACACTTGAAGTGAATATACAGTGTTATTTCCGTAGCTGCATTTTCTTAAATACAAGTTTGTGTGTGTATTTTACCAGTGTATCTTGGTTTATTCCTGATTAGATATTTCAATGTGTGTTACACTGAAAAAGCTGGACATTGTAAGGTTTTAAGTAGCTATTTTATTCTTTTCCTCAATTCTCTTTTAAACAGACTCTTTTGAATTGCTTTTCCCTCCTACTGTATGAACTCTTGGACATAACTCCTTGTATTCTAGCCACTCTCTTTAAATAGTACAATTATTTTCCAGATTTTAAAGTCTAATTTAGTTTACTATCAAAGTTTCATTTGCTGCTGTATGTTAAACCTTTTCCTGAACCATCAGTTTGGGGCCGACTCAGCTGAGTCAATGGCAATGTGGAGAGGGTCTTACCTTTCTACTTCTTTTCTTCCCAAGAGCATTCGGCCCTGGCTCTTCAGGAACCACGGTGAACTGAAAGAGATTCCCTCTAGGTGCGGCAGATGTCCACATTTTAACGATTTATTTCATGGAAAAGTTTTGTAGATTCTTCAGAAATGCCCCATCTGGGGGTCTCCTACTGGGCTATTCCTTAGCTTTGACTGAATGCCTAAAATGCCTCATCAGCTTCCGCATACAGCAGCACTTTCCTCTCTGGATTTCCCGTTAGGTCCTTACACTGACTCAAGACCAGCTTTCCTCTGTGGGTCTACCTGGCCCAGAAGAACATGTCATTGTCCTTGCCCTACACTCACCCTTTCCCCCGACTCCTTTGTTAGAAGAGCAGTCATCTCACTCTCCGAGGACACTGCTACTTTTCCTGCTCTGCTAAGCCAACCTCTTCCCTTTAGGCTTTTCCTCAAGCCTGTTCTCAATCTCGAGGAGAAACATGCCAGGTGTTCTGAATAGCTATTGAGAGCTTCCTTCATTTGGCCCAACTGCAACTATCATCAAAGAAATCCTTTCCCTATAAATCTCTTGACTCACTTATATCCACCCTCAAGGTGTAGTCACTAAACCAGTTTTACAACCTTTTAAAATATCCTGCATGGAAGTTCTAGTATCTGCTAATCTTAGCCTTTGGAGCACTGGACAAAACTCTAGAAAAAAAGAGAATGTCATACTTAATATTCCACTGCACATATATTAAATGCATAATTTATATAGTATATTTACATCACATTAAAATCATAGGGCTTTTTTATGGCGTGGCAAAAGCCCCACAACTCAAAGAAATGAAAATTGGATTATTAATCCTTAAAAATATGCCATAGAAATGAGTAGAATCATGTGAAATATAAATGTATATGTATTTTAATGGTGCTTATGTATTTTATTTATAAGAATGCAACACATAGATTTAGTAGTTATTTAATATGAAGAAAGATCAATGGCAATATCTGCTAATATATTTGAAATTCCATTAGAGTGAGGGCATTATTCTAAGGGAAAAATACAGTGGAATGAGTTGAAGGCAATTCAGACAATATTATCTGCAAATCTTTTCAACAATTTGTCTGTAATGACACAGAATTTGTGAACATTATCAAAGAGAATAAAGACGCCTTTATATTTTTGCAATAAATAACCTTTTATTCCTACCTTCCTTTAAAAACAAAGAGAAACAATTTTAGGGAGAATGTTGATGAAGCATTATGAAAGTAATGGAAAATGCAAAGGAACTATTTCTGTGCCTCATTATACATCTTAAATTGCTGTTCCAGTATCCTAGATTTGCTTAAACAGTTAACGACTGCCAAACATAGCGTAGTTGACTCTCTGAAAAAGAAAAACTGATTGTACTCTCTGCTTGTGGAACATGGAACAAACCAATGCTGATGGATGCCCAAACAACATGGAGGCCCTGTCTAGACTGAGCCACATGAGTCGGGATGGGGCCACTCTAGAATCAGGACTGTGGACAGTTGAAGTTTGAATCTGCCAAACTTGGCAATGGAGTTAAACTGCAACCTTTACACAAAGCCTAGGACAAAGAAAATCAGGGCACTGAAATGTACAAATAATGTAAGCTGCAAGGTAATATAAAATTTTTATTATCCTTTGAATGTCACTTCTACATAAGAAAGTAGCATTGCAGGCCAGACGCTGTGGCCCACGCCTGAAATCCCAGCACTTTGGGAGGCTGAGGTGGGCAGATCACGAGGTCAAGAGATAGAGACTAACCTGGCCAACATGGTGAAACCCCATCTCTACTAAAAATACAAAAATTAGCCAGGTGTGGTGGCACGTGCCTGTGGTCCCAGCTACTCGGGAGGCTGAGGCAGAAGAATCACTTGAACCCAGGAGGTGGAGGTTGCAGTGAGCCAAGATCATGCCACTGCACTCCAGCCTGGCGACAGAGCAAGACTTCATCTCAAAATAAAAAAAAAAGTAGCATTGTTCAGAAATGTGGGGCTGTATGAATCGTTCAGGCCTTCTTCATCTTTTCCAGTTCTATTTGGGCCTTTAGAAGAGAATGTAGGGTATTGATATGGTTGGGCTGTCCCCACCCAAACCTCATCTTGAATGTAACTCCCACAATTTACACATGTCATGGGAGGAAGCTGGTGGGAGGTAATTGAATCATGGGGGTGGGTCTTTCCTGTGCTGTTCTCATGATAGTGAATAAGTCTCATGAGATCTGATGGTTTTAAAAATGAGAGTCACCTTGCACAAGCTCTCTTCTCTTGTCTGCCGCCATGTGAGTCATGCCTTTCACCTTCCACCATGATTGTGAGGCCTCCCCAGCCATGCAGAACTGTGAGTCCATTAAACTTCTTTCTTTTATGAATTGTTCAGTCTTGGGTATATCTTTATCAGCAGCGTGAAAACAGACTAATACTGGTATAAATCCCACAACACCTCATTTCCATAATTGTTTGCCTAGTTGCTGGAAGAGTGGGGCAGAGGGCCAGCTTTGCCATCCAGGGTTTTGTTTATGAGATTGAGGCATTATAATGAGCTGAAGCCATTAGTGACTTAATTATTTGAAACAGATTTGAATCTCAGAATATGAAGTGGTTCTAGAGGGAATAAGCATATGTATATTCAAGTATCATGGCCATTATTAATAAATTATTTATTTATTAATAATTTTTATTAATATTTATTAATATTTTTGTTTTTTTCTTTGATGGTTCTTATAAATTTAAAATTAAGAAATTGGCTAAAAAACCCCCAACGTTCATATTTACTCATAATCACTAGATGCTTAGATATCCCATAGCCAGAAAAACACAATACTAATGTGAAATCTCTGAAATCAAAGTGAATTGTGAAACATTTAAAGAAATGTCTGAAGAAATGAAGACAAATATTACCTTTGCCTTAGTTACCTCAATAGCTCTCACCACAGGCAGTGCTGTGTACTCTACACAAACCTGGAGACATGGTGGCAGTTCATGAGAACCGGAGGACAGCGATTATTGAACATTACACCTATGGGAACTGTAGCTCAGACTACTTTCTTAGGGCTGCATGCCTGATGAGGTGAGGTCATCTCTCTTTCTGTTTGTCTCTTTTTTTCTGTCTTCTCCAACTCCCACAATAGATCCCTAGTTTTACGGCTAAGGAGTCAAGAGGAGTCCAACAGAATTGAGCTTCAGTTCTGTCTTCATTTCACATCTATATGGCGGGGGAAATTTAATTTATCCTTCCAAATTTCAGATTTTTTTCATCAATTTTATGTGGATAATAACAGTATCTACCATCAGCATTAATGACATGAGGTTTAAAATACATAGTGGAAGTCCAGAAGCAGTGGCTCATGCCTGTAATCTCAGCATTTGGGAGCCAAGGTGGGTGGATCATGAGGTCAGGAGTTTGAGAGCAGCCTGGCCAACACAGTGAAATCCCATCTTTACTAAAAATACAAAAAATTAGCCAGCTGCGGTGGTGGATGCCTTTCATCCCAGCTACTTGAGAGGCTGAGGCAGGAGAATTGCTTGAACCTGGAAGGTGGAAGTTGCAGTGAGCTGAAATCACACCATTGCACTCCAGCCTAGGCGACAGAGTGAGACTCCGTCTCAAAAATAAAATAAAGTAAAATAAAATAAAATAAAAACAAAATACCTAGTCGATAGTGTTTGACATAGAGTAAGTATTCAACATATGTTAGCCATTGTTACTTTTTCTTTCATGCCATTCATGTTTGGTCTTTAATGGCTTACCCAGCTGTGGAGATTATACAACTTTTAGGTTTAGCTTTCCGTAGCTAATTAACTCAGTATTTTAGTTGCTCAACTCCAAATTCCCAAAGAAGGAATTTTTTTGGGTTACACCACAAGTCCTAAGCCACCACCATGTCCATGGAGTGACTGCCTTTTCATCAGGTATCCATCCCTGGTAGAAAGAGTTATACCTGGAGAAACATAAGGGGGAAATTTGGAGTCAAGTGATCCACAGTTCACATAGCAGGAGCTGTGGAAAGGCAGTTTCCTTTAGGATGTATGGGTAGGTAGAGGAGGCAATGGTAAAAATTCCTAGTAAACTGATTCCCTGTTTTACTGATATAATATAGATGTAGTCTCAGTCAGTATTGAAGTATCATGTAAGTAATTGAGATCTCCAAATCTAGTTTAAGGATTTTTGGAATTTTCAGAGTTTTCTACTATTGTCCAAATATATTGGATAATTTTCAACTCTCACCTTCCTTCCTTCTGATGACATGAGATAGAGTCTGTATCTAAACATGAGAAATTACCGGTTGTCAACATGACTGAATTGGTCAGTATTGTTTGTCACGGCAGGTCCTCGCAATCAATCCAGAAGTGCCACGATCCTTCTGCAATCAGGATTGATTATTATGAAAGCCAGCTGTGGCTCATCTATTTTATTGCAGATGGCCACAGCCTTTGATTCTATTGAGAAAAGTAATCTGTCACCAAAAACCCAAACGCTGCCTTCACAGTATTTTACTTTCAAAGACATAGGGAGGATAAATAACCCTATGGAACTAAATGTGGATTTATCAAACCTGTTACTGAGAGCCTTTTCTGTGTTGCAAATTGGGAAGTAGGGGCTCTTTGTTTCCAGTTCTAAAGCTTCTTTGCGTAAACAAATGTCCATGGGTTTAACTGGACATAATTTTTGGTCCTTTGCCTTGCACACACATGACTTATGTCTGAGTTTGCAGCTTAAGAAGTTTATGTAACTCCCTATGAAAACACAAATGTATCACTCCAGTCATGATAATATAATATTATATGAAGCTTCTAACAAATGGTTTTATTGTTGCACTTATTACTTTCCAACTTTGATAAGCATTTATGTTTCCATGCAAAATTACTTTATTCATTTCAATAATAAAGAAGGAAATAGATGAAATGGAAGTTTGATTTAAAAGGTCTCTGTTTTGCTCAAGATAAGCTGGTAAAAGGACATTTGTTGAAGTTACTAAGGACCATATTTTTAAAAGCTCACTGCTAATTTGAACCCTATCAAAGGAACACATGTATGTGCACCCATTTTTCCGTATAAATCAGGAAAGATGAATAATTGAAGTGCTTTTGCATTTTAAATTTTCATTAAATGTAACTCTAATGCTCATCCTAGGCCCCACTCTTGTATCGAGTTTATTTTAGCAAAATGAATTAAAGACGTAATGGACCAAATAAAGCTTCCCATCAGGAAACCTATACAAGCTGAGTTAAAACAAAAAAAGGTTTAAGAAAAGTAATGGACTTCTTATACTCCTCTAAATGTATTCTTTTGTAATTTTGTAATTTTTATGGGTACGTTATTTTGATCATTCAGAGAGCTGATCTTCACTACCTAAATGAAATCATATTGGTATTCGGTGTAACGGATTCCTAAAAGAATGAAAAGACACATTTCTTGGGAAGAATTCAGGAACTCTTGCTTAACAAACTGCTGCTGCCAAAACTTGAAAAAGAAAACAGAAAACAAAGTAAATGGAAGTAGATTTTTGTGGAACAAACCAAGTACTGAATTTTCAGTATGCTATTTGATAATTTATAAACATATATAAGTCACAAGTCACAATGCTGGGTAAATTATGTATATGGTGTTACTGTATTCATTCCCCATTTTAATTTAAAAGGAAACATATTAGTTTGGATTTTATGGATAAGCTAGAATGTTAGCCTCTAGGGAAGCTTGAGGAATTTATGTGGTTGGACAACCTTGGATTTTGAATCTTTCTACAACCTGGTTATTTGATGACATGTCCAGTCATCAAATAACGAGAGATTTCCTTTATCGCTTTGTCCTTCACCTATAAAAAAAGAAAATGATGATGTCTATCAGAAACTTCTGCAGCGATGGAAGAGCAGCAAAGATCGATAGGTTAATATTTATAAACCACAACTGCGGTGATAAAAAGTCTGTGAATGCATAAAATAAACATTATGCTAATAATAGACTATTGATCATAAAAAATTACTTTGCTCCAGGATAACACCTTTCATTTGTTCTGTAGGTTGTATGCATGTTAGTCTCAGCTAGATATTAGATAATAGTAATAATGATCATTTAATAACCCCAAGACTGACATGGAGAGGAGAGGTCTCAGTTTTTTATTAAAGTTTTTCACCTGAGACATGAAAAAATGAAAACTTTTATAATGCTGTCATAGAGCTAAGCATTTGCTGAAACAGCATAATGTACTCTCCTGTTCTAACTTTGTACTTAGAAATTTTGTAAATAAAAAATTAAAAATAATTTACATGTCATTGGGCATTTTTAACATTTTCAAAGGATTTTTTATGTTTATTTATCATTTGCTGCTTATGACAACCAAATGAAATATGTGAATATACAGATGCTTCTTGACTTAGAAGAGGATTATGTCCCAAAAAACTCATTGTAAAGTCATAGTGGATTTATCCTAAATTGAGGACCATCTGTATAGGAAATTCAGAGAACTTCCTATACATTTCTCATTTTAATTGATGATATCAACATTCTTCTTGTCATCTAGATTCATAACCTCATAATCTACTTTTACCTCCTTGCTCACTGCCTTGAAATTAATTTTCGGTCTCATATATTCCTAGACCAAAATGGTTCTTGGTCTCGACCTGCCAAAGTGTTGGGATTACAGGTGTGAACCACCGCACGCAGCCACACACACATATTTTTTTAAAATAAAGTTTTAATTTCAGATTATCTTCATTGTTATGGAAGAACTATGAAGAGCGTACAGAGAATTTCCTTACATCCAGTTTTTCCTATTATTAACGTCTTACAGTGATACATGACTGTGAATTAAAGTTTATAGTTTATTCAGTTTTCATTATCTTTTACTGAATGTCTTTTTCTATCCAGGATACCATATTCCATTCAGTTGTTGTGTCTCCCTAGAAAACTCTTGGTTGTGACAGTTTCTCAGAAGTTCTTTGTTTTTGATAACCTTGATAGTTAATTTAATATGTGGTGGAGACAAGTAATATGAAGGAAAACAAGGCTGGATAAAAACCTAGAGGGGAAAGGGGGCTGCTATTTCAGGTGAGATGGCTAAGCAAGTCTTTTTGAAGAGACAGCATTTGAACTAACACTGAAATGTATTGAGAGATTAAGCCAAGCCTGTTTATGAAAAGAAATTTCTTGGCCCAGGAAACACCAATAGAGAGGGCGTGAAGTGGGGCTCTGTTGGGTTTAATAAGTATAGCAAGAAAGCTACTATGTATGTAATTGAGTGGCCGACAGAAAGAGCGGTGGTTACTGAGGTCAGAGTGGCAGTTACGGGGATCATGTGGAAAACGTCTTGGGTCTTATTCTGAATGTGATGAAAAGTCCTTGGAGCATTTTGAGGAGATTCATATATATGTTTTGTTTGTTTTTATTCCTTTGTCTGCTTTGTTTTTTGAGACAGGGTCTCGTTCTGTACCCAGGCTGTAGTGCAGTGGTGGGATCATAGCTCATGACAGCCTTGACTTCCTGGACTCAAGCGATCCTCCTACCTCAGCCTCCTGAGTAGCTGGGACTGCAGGCGCATGCCGCCATGCTTAGCTAATTTACTTATTTTTTTATTTTTTGTAAAGACAAGGTTTTACTATGTTGCACAGTCTGGTCTTGAACTCCTGGTGTCGTGATCCTGCATATCTGCCACAAAATTGCTGAGATTACAGGGATGAGCCATCATGCCTGGCCACATATATGTGTGTGTGTATGTGTGTGTGTGTGCACGCACGTGTGTGTCTATATCTATCTATCTATCTATCTATCTATCTATCTATCTATATTTACTTATTTTTTTTTTCAGACAGTCTCTCTCTGTCACCTAGGCTGCAATGCAGTGGTGTGATCTTGGCTCACTGCAACCTCCACCTGCCAGGTTCAAGCTATTCTGCTGCCTCAGCCTTCTAAGTAGCTGGGATTACAGGCATGTGACACCACACCAGGGTAATTTTTGTATTTTTAATAGAGGTGAGGTTTCACCATGTTGACCAAGCTGTTCTCAAACTCTTGACCTCAAGTGATCCTCCCACCTTGGCCTTCCAAAGGGTTGTGATTGCAGGCATGAGACACTGCACTTGGCCTGATACATAGATTTTAAAAATAGCAAAAGTATATACATAATTTTTCATCATATTGCCATCATAATATTTTTCATTATTAGCCACATGTCATAACCTAGAGTTGATCTGGATTACTAACCCGGTCGTGTTCCAGGATCCTCAGTCCCTGGCCTATATTAATATTCTCTTTGTGGGACATGTTTCCGTCATTTCCCTTTGTCAGAATTTTATTCAGTCTCAAGATCCATCTCAAAATCACCCCTTTTAGGAAATCTTTTCCAATCCTTCTGTCTAGGATGTGTTCTCTCTCATGTATGATAGCTTGAGGGAAATGACTGAGTAGAAATATTATAGGATTTGGAATTGAATGAGCTTAGGTTTGAATCTAGTCTTCTACAAATTATTATGTTACTCTGACACCAAGTTCTTTATATGCAAAATGGAGATATTTTGTTACCTTATGAGGTTGCCTTCTGGGATACATTAGAAGCTAAATAAACACTATTCAGAGTAAATTCTTTAAAATTTTTTGGTGACATTTACCCGATCCCTCCTTTGATAATAGGTGTTAATATTTTCATATACTTAAAATTTCATCTAGCACCTATTATGTGTAACTTCTTTCTCAAATGCTAAGCGTAAGAATAGGAGGTAAAAAGAAGAAAAAGTTATGATGGAGTCCCTGCACACCAAGGAAGTTTTACTTGAGTGGGAGATGGGCATGTACACATATATTATAAGAGAGTAAATGGAAGGAGGAGAAACCTGCAGAATATGGGTTGAGAGTGGAAAGAAGCATCCCCAAGTTTTCAAAAATGAACACTGGTATGGGTGTTACATCTGTGCTGCCATCAAAAGCCATCTGGAATCACTGTCTCTCCTCTGCATAATTCCTTAATTGTAGTGAGTGCTCAATAAATGTTAATTGAAATTCCTAACTTTATAAATGAGCACACAGGCATAGATTGTTACAATGTGCACGCCCAGACTCGTAACGCCACCTAGAAGAGCTGGGCTAGGAAGGAGCTTTGCTGAGGCCTGGCCTGTGCGTTACACTCAGTTCTTCTGTCGGAAAGCCAAAATGCTTCCTATGGTGGCAAAGTTACTCAGAAGATTCCCTTAGCCAGGAACTTAATCAGACCTGTGGGCCTTAAGAACGTCTTCATAAATAAATGACCTAAAAATATAGATAATATGACTATGAGAAAACTCAAACTAGGCCAGTACAGTGCCTTATGCCTGTGATTCCTGTGCCTTAGGAGGACCACTTGAAGCCAGGAGTTCAAGACCGCTCTGGAAAACATAGCAAGACCCTGTCTCTAAACCAAACCAAACCAAACCAAAAAATTAAGAAATTAAAAAGAAAAGAAAAGAAAGCTAATCCTACGTCTGAATATGTAGTTTGACTGGGAAAAGCTAGCCAGTTGTTTTCCTAAATTTCAATACACAGTGTAAAAATGAGGCATGATAAATAACATTTGATAATGACCCAGTTTTATAATAATTAACAATTTCTCCTAAATTTTGGCTTAATCATGAACATCAACCAGTTAGCAGTCAATTATTGAGTGCCTTTACTGGCACATGCTAATACATGTGCTTCCTTCTAATACATGTTTGTTGCACAAAGTAATCGTTTAGGTTATTACGGTACCTGCCTCAAATAAACTGTCAAAAGAAGGAAACCTGCCACCATGGAATAAATGCCTAACAAAGTCCTGTATTTTGAGAATGGCTTGTCTGTCACTAACACAGCTTATCATGGAGGTGGGGATTTACCACATACAAAGTGCTTTTGTATTGATTTCTTAATTTGTTCCTTACAGTAACACTGAGGTAGCTTTTTCTGTTATCTTTTATTTTAAAGATGGGGAAACTGAAGCCAAGTGATTTTTTTTGAAGATAGCTAATTGGCAGGATTTGAACTTCGTAATATAATATAATGTGAAAGCCCAAACTCTCTAACAAGAAGTTAAAAAAAATGCTAAAATGAAATAACAGATATTGGTGCATAAACACATAGAATAAACATGTTTATCCATAAATAAAACTGTGTATAAAATGAGCCAGCCCTGATAGAAAATTCATGATGAACGCTAGGAAAGAGAGTGCTTGTGATCCTTTCTGCCTTCCGTATTATCTGTTCAAGGAACTTGACAGTAAAGGCCCATGCAGCCAACGCTTCTCTCGTTTCCTAAAAGCAGAGTGAGGTGCCTTAGTTATAAAGATCTTGAGATGGCTCAAATGCAGTCCTCTGATCACTGGTGATGGATGGGGTCAGATAGCAAACATGACAAAGTATAGCTTCAATGCTAATATTTACTACCCAAATCCCTCATTCATATAGAAGTACCTCTATATCCTGTCTTAAATCAGAAGCTCAAGGTCCCTATGTTGCCTTCCAGAGGGCCAACCCCTCTGGAGTGTCATAGGCTCTGTCCTGTAATCAAAATGCCTGAAATACTTTGATCCCTTTATCTCCTCATGAAAGCGGCTCCTTGGTGCCGTCCCAGAAATATCTTTGGAGGAAGCAAGCTCATGAAAAAATTCACGCCACTAGTTGAGTGACTGTTAATTTTATTCTTTACTTTCATACTGAAGGAGTTTCTCCTCTTCATTCGTTAGTTCATCCATTCTGTGGTTCAACAACTGTTTTTTTAGCAGACAATTATGCACCAGGCATTGTACTAATTTCTGCAGGTAAAGTAGTGAACAGGGGAGACCTAGATCTTGACTTCATGAACTTTTGTTCTAGCAGTGGAAGTCTATTACACGACTACTTTTGTGACAAATTAAATGTAATTGTAATTAATGTAATGATAGACAAGTACAAGGTGTTTTGAATGTGTATAATCTTCCTGAGTCTGGGGGTTTAGAGAAGGTTTCTTGAAGAAATGATCTGTAAGCTGAGATCTGAAGGTGAATAGAAATTTGTAAGATAAAACAATTATTGATTACACAATGAGAAAGTACAGAAATAGACTTAGTAAGAAACTTGAAGATAAATTACACACAAAGTCTGCTCCCAAGGAATTTTAAATATAAAAGGAAAGATTAGATTTATCTATAAATGTAGTAGAAGATGGTATTATAAGAAAAGTAGAACAAAGTTTTATGGGAGTTCAGAGGGAAAATGAGGATATTTTCAGCTTGGAAGTATGAAAGTGGAATCGGATGTAGGCTTTAAGTGACCGTGTAGTGAATACTGTGCAGAACCACCCAAGTCTCCCTTTGAAATACTCTTTGACTGTGACTGAGATATTCATTCTCTGAGATCCTGTGAGCATAAGATGCTAAGAGCTTCATAATGGCTTTTTTGACTTAAAGGAACACACCACCTCCAAGTTTATGTCTCCTCCCAGAGGTAGCTCTCATCCAGTGAGTAGTTAATGTGGCAATGCAAAGATCTGGCCCTTGGTCTTTATTTAGGTTACCTCTGAAGGATCATCTCAGCTTCAGAGCTTCCAATGGGATGATTTAAGGACACACTTACAATTATATCATGTTTTAATTTCCTCCAATCCTTATCCCCTTGCTTTTTTTAAGAGTTGTTCCCAACAGCACTGCCCAATAAACCTCTGCACACAAATCTCAGAATCTCAGTATCTGTTTTCTGGGACAGCCCAACTTGAACCAGCTGGCACTGGGAGTGGTGCTAGGAAGACCATAAAACAGGATTTGGAGCTGGACCAATCAGCTGACTACGACGATCACTGGTAGTGGTTGGAGGGTGGCTGGCTCTTGACATGCCATAGCAAGGCAATGTTAAAACTTCCACCAGTAGGGAATTGGACTTGGAATAGGATGCTGATGGAAGGAATGTACTGGTGGGTGCAGTGTTTCAGGTGTTTGAGATATGTGAGGAAAATTGTAATTACAAGAGCCATAGTGTGCCGATGCAGTGGCTCATGCCTGTAATCCTAGCATTTAGGGAGCCTAAAGTGGAAGAATCACTTCAGGTCAGGAGTTCAAGACCAGCCTGGGCAACATTGTTGAAAACCCATCTCTACCAAAAAATACAAATTAGCTGGGCGTGGTGGAGCCCACCTGTAATCCCAACTACTCAGGAGGCTGAGGTGGGAGAATAGCTTGAACCTAGGAGGCGAAGGTTGTAGTGAGCTGAGATTGTACCACCACATTCCAGTTTCGGTGACAGAGTGAGACCCTGTCTCAAAAAAAAAAACAAAACAAAACCAAAAAAACCCAAAACGTATGTCATGGGATGGCTGTTGCCAAATGGGAATCTATACACTGAAGAAAGTCAATGGAAGGCTGAGATTAATCACCAATTACAAGCTAAGTGTGAAAGCCAGAGGGCCTACTAGATAACATAAAAAGGATTTTTGTCTTCTATGGTTGGAAAGAAGAAGTCAACCCAGTGCTTAATCATAAAAGTAACAAATCTCCAGAGGAAGCTGCATTTTCCATCTTAGCAAACCTGCCATGTCAAGGTGAGAAATGGGTTAAGGACATCTAATTTTATGTGTTAAAATTTTGAAATCTTTAGATACTCTGAACTTTCTGGGATTGCATAAGTGGCCTGCCCTTCCTAGTTAAAGGCTACTGCTTACAGATGATGCAGAGGTCTCTACTTTGCAAGAGAACATACAGAATATCTGTATTCTGTATTAAATACAGAACATCTGTATTTAATTCTACCTTTCCTCCTCATCACCAAATCACAAAATAGGTTAAATCATAACAAGAAATCAGGCGGATAAGCGCCAAACCAGCTAAGAGGGGAAAATAACTGTACCCTAATAGTAGGTGGGATGGTAGGATCCCAAGATAATAGGCACTTTAGAAGGAAGGTAAGGTGTGATGAAGGCGAGTTTGGAGTGGCAGCCAGGATGTGGGGAAATGTTGCTCTGCTGAGAGCAATGGGGATGATTAATAGACTATCTTACTTCCAGGTAAATGGGGAACCATTAAGGGTATTGCTTGTCTATATAATTTTTTACAAACAGGAGGCCAAGGGTGGCTACCATAAAGAAATCATATTCATGTTTGTATAACTGAGACTATGTTCATATCTGTAATCATTATCGATTAAAGAAGTTCCAAAACTTAAGACCTTGCAACATTACAGCAAGAAAATACACAAACTGTTACCCTAGTTCTTCCTTCTAAGGTATTTATGGGCCATTATAAATTAAGAAAAGGGGATTGCTTAGACATTTTTGAGAACTGTTAGATACAGGGTTTCAGTTTATCTTGATATCAAGGATAGAGTGTTAGAGTGGGCATGCATACAGTCTAAGAAGAGACATATTTGGTATCTGGCAACATCCTCACATTGGTTTCTTCACCCTATAGAGTACAACTATCTCAGGGAAAGCAAAGCAGAAGCCTTTGAAACTGCTCCCCTCACAATTCCACCACGATAGTTCATCAGGAACAATACTGCATCTTGAATAAAAATGAGAGTTATTAGTACCATTATTAAATACTGCATCTTGAATAAAAATGAGAGTTATTAGTACCATTATTAAAGACTGGAAGAATGCATAAAAGATGGCCCCCATACTATGTCCTGTTTAATTCGCCAGCCTTTAGAAACACAGATGGCACCTAGAAGATTACAGCAGACTTCTGTTGACTCAACCAAGGAGTAGCACCAATTGAAGCTGTAATGCCGAACATGCTATCTTTGCTTAAAAGATTAATGAGGCTTCACACACATGGTATGTTACCACTGAATTGAAGCATGTATTCTTTTCCATCTTCTTCAAAAGAAGGACTATAAAAAAGAAAGTTATCGTAAGGTAGAAAAGAGTGTACATTTACTGTCTTGCTCTGTATCTTGCGCTCTCTATCAAAAGATCATCGGAAGGGATCTGAACCATTTATACATGCCACGTATATCTCATTGCACTACTATTGATGATGTCGTGAAGCAGACCAGACAAGCAAAAAGTAGCTCATACACTGAAGGCCTTAGTACTTTTGTGTACTCTAGAGGGTTGAAGACAAAAATCTTCAAAGATTCAAGGACCCGACTAATCAGTGACATTTTTAGGAGTGTAGTGCATGCCAGAACATCACTTTCAAAGTAAAGGACAAGTCACTGCAACTCATACTCTACAACTAAAAGGTAAGCATTGTGTTTGGCAGGCTTCTTCAGGTTCCAGAGGCATTATATTCTACATTAAGAATTGATGCTCCTGCTGGGCATGGTGGCTCATGCCTGTAATCTCAGCACTTTGGGAGGCTGAGGTGGGCGGATCACCTGAGGTTGGGAGTTCAAGATTAGACTGACCAACATGGAGAAACCCTATCTCTACTGAAAATACAAAATTAGCTGGGCAAGGTGGTGCATGACGGTAATCCTAGCTACTTGGGAGGCTGAGGCAGGAGAATTGGTTGAACGTGGGAGGCGAAGGTTGCAGTTAGCCGAGATCACGCCATTGCACTCCAGCCTGAGCAACAATAGCGATACTCCATCTCAAAAAAAAAAAAAAAAAAAGAGAGAGAGAGAGAATTATTGCTCCAACCCATTTCCTGACTGGCACAGAAGGCTGCCACCTTTAAGAAATGTGTTCTTGTATAATCCAGGGTATAATTCAAGGCACCTTACCACTTGGGCTATACAATACCTTATTGTATTACAGATATCTATGGTGGGTAAAACCCTTAAAAGAGTATTTGGAATGTAGAGATAGAGCCAGTCATGCCCTTGGCAGCACAGAGTTATACACTATTGAAATAAACAGCTTCTTTATTAGCTTCTTTAATCTCAGTATGTCACTGAGTTCTGGTAGACATGGAGAATCTCACTGCGAAACATCGAATGTCATGCATGGGGCCAGAGACGGCCGCTGTGAGTTGTGTTCTGGGAGACCCCCTGAATTATAAGATTGGGCAGGCCCAGCCACAGACCATCATGAGATGGAAATGGTTCATCTGAGATTGAGTGAGTAGAGCTACAGAGTACAAGGAAGAGGCTGGAGCAGGTTGCTCAGGACACCATGCTCTGGCATATCACCGTTGCACTGGAACCTTTCCCTTAGCTCACACCTATGGCCACACAAAGGAGTTTCCTTTATGACCAGGTGAGGAAAGAGTAAAAAGGTTGAATGCGTTTTACAGATGGATTGGCTTGGGATGTGGGTATAGATGCACTAGAGCTCAGGAATTGTCTTAACAAAGTGTAATAAGGAGAAATTGCTCCATTAAGCATAGTTTTGTTTAGTATACCTAGTCAAGCACTTTGTGTGGAAAGCGAAGTGGCCCAAACTAAGAACATATATGGGCTCTTGGACACTGTCAAGTGGTTACTCTTGTTGGTTAGGTGAATAAGAAGAAGAAAAAAAGAAATATGTAGAGAAGGAGGTCTAGAGAAGAGGCATGTGAGTAGACCTATGGGAGTGGGCACAGAGTGGGACAAACTTTGCATCGCAAGTTGACTTCCACCAGAGAGCACCCATTATGGAAAAGTTACTAAACACTCAAGTAGACAGATCACTCATACAGTTGACATCAGCCAGCCTTTGTCATCAACCACCTGAGTTCTGGCAAAACGGGCTTAGGAACGGAGTAGTTATAGTGGAGTGTAGGGGCTCCAATGTGTGAATATTTCCTTACCAAGACTGATCTTGCTAATGTTAACTAAAGTTCATCATGTCACCATACAAACCAATGATGAACCCCTGATATGTCACCAGCTCGCTAGGAGACCAACCACCAACATGGTGGCAAGTTGTTTTCAATGGATTCATCTTATCCTGGAAAGGGCAGTGATTGATTTGACGAAAACCATCATGTATTCCTGGTATGAGTTTCCACTTTTGGCTTACGGAGCCTCAGCTAGAACTGCTGCCTGACAGTGTTTCATCCAGCAGCGTAGAATCTCGCCTAGCATTATCTTGGATTAAAGAAGCCATTTTATAGCCATGGAGGTATGACAGCAGCTACGTGATCATGGGATACGCTGGTTCTGTCACATACTGCACCCCCCCAGTGGTTGTTGGTTGAATAGTCTTTTGAAGGTACAACTGAGGTGCTAATTTGTGTGTATAGGTGCTAGCCCATGGAATGCAATACTCACATTAAATAAATGACTATAATGGGGTGCTATATCCCTAGTAGGTAGAATTCATGAGTCTGGAAATCTGGGTAGAAATAGAAGAGGCTTCAGTAACCATTATTTGTAGCAACCCACTTGGGGAATTTGTGCTTCCTACATTTGTCACACTAGGTTCTGTATGTCTAGAAATGTTCTTAGATGAGGAACAGTGACCCCAAGGGGTATATCCTGAGTTCCCCACCCAATCATATTAGATTCTTTTGACAAGAAACCAACAGGGAAGGAGAGCAATAGTGATCCTGGTAGGTTATTGAACATTATAAGCAGGAAAAGGTAGAGCTGGTGTTACACACTAGGGGCACAGAATAATACAGTGGGCACCCAGGTGAGCCACTGGGGTATTTCTTGGTACCATCTTATACAATTTGATGGTAAAAGGAAACACAGAGCAGCCATGATCTGAGAAATTTATGGTGACCTGGGAACTGGGCTCCTCAGAAATTAGGATCTAATTTGCCCTTCGCTGTAAACTATTTACATCAGCAGAAGTGTTAAACTAGGGTTAGGGGAATCAAAAATGGAAAGTGGAGGAAAGACAATGGGTATCTACAGTCTTTAGCTGTACTTTGTGCCACAACTTTGCTCTCCTGAGTGGTCACAGGGAAAGAGACCAACGAAAATTCTGGAATTTTTCCCATGTGGGTGAACCTACTTTGTGAAGCAAGTGGTTTGAGTGGCACAAGGGATTGGCTGAAGTGGATGTGTTGCACTGTGCAGGTCTGCTTTCAGAGCCTGCCTGATTTGAGCTGCTTGTGGCTGTTCACAGCTTTCTTCATCTCTCTGCTACCTCCACTTGAAGAAAGATGCTTGCCGAAAGTTATATCCCTTTTCCAGGGCAGCCAGCCTCCCATGACTGGTCAACATAAAGATACACAGACCTGTCTGACTGCTTTACCTGGATTGGAGGCATCTCTGAAAAGTTTTCTCAGCTTCAGAGCTCTCAGCAGAATCAATAGAGTCCACTGTTGCAATTTTATCTGAGTTCAACTTTAACATCTTCCTAAACAATCCTGTTTTGTTTAGTCTTTTGGGCTTACTCTCTCTTACGCCCAAAGATTTTGTGTCCCCACCAAATTCATGTGTTGAAATCCTGACCCCCAAGGTGAGGGTATTAGGAGGTTGGGCCTTTGGGAGTGATTAGATCATGAAGGCAGCACTGCTCTGCCCTTTCTACCATGTGAGGATACAGCTAGAAGGCTTCATTTACAAACAGGGAAATGGGCCCTCACCAGACTGCACCTGCTGGCACCTTGATCTTGGAACTTTTCAGCTTCCAGGACTGTGAGAAACAAATTTCTGTTGTTTATAAAAGCTATCCAGTTTTTGACATTTTGTTATAGCAGCCTGACCTAACTAAGACATTCTCTCAGTACCACTCTAGAGAGCACTATCCAATTAAACCCTGAGTGCATGCTTCAGAGTCTAGAAGTCTTAGGAAACCTGTTGTGTGACACCTGAGTGGGAGGAACATATATTTCTTGCTAAGGAAACAGCTTATGTAAAGTCACAGAGGCAGAAGGTGATAGGTACAAACATCTAGAACATTGTCGAAGTTTAGGAAGTATTGCGGACCATGTTCTGAAGAATGATTGAAGCCAGGTGAGAAAACATCGTTAATGTCAGGATGATTGCCTTGAATGCCTAATTTAATTGGCAATGTCAAACCTTCATGGCTTTGAGAGCGGACAGCAAAAACGATCCCAACTTTCCTGTAGGAATATTGAACAATGTGTAAAATGTATTGAAATGGAGGAAGAGTTCACATTGAAGAACCACTGGAAGAATTACCTCCAGTTTCCTAGGGTAGGAATCATATTATTGTTTCTGGCAATGGTGGCAACAATGGAAATGGTAAGGAGAGTTCTGAGTCAAGAAGAGTATGGAGGTAAAAAAAAAAAACCCACAAAAACCAACTTAGTATTTGATTTGATGTGGACAAGTGAGAATTATCAAAATTTCTGGAAGTTTGAGGGAGATATTTTGCGGCCTTTAAGATAATTCTTTTTCTTTCTTTCTTTCTTTTTTCTTTCTTTTTTTTTTTTTTTGAGACAGTTTCGCTCTTGTTGCCCAGGCTGGAGTGCAATGGCACGAGCTCGGTTCACTGCAACCACTGCCTCCCGTGTTCAAATGATTCTCCTGCTTCAGCCTCCCGAGTAACTGGGATTACAGACATGTGGCACCATGCCCGGCTAATTTTGTATTTTTAGTAGAGATGGGGTTTCTCCATGTTTGTCAGGCTGGTCTTGAACTCCTGACCTTAGGTGATCCACCTGCCTTGGCCTTCCCAAGTGCTGGGATGACAGGTGTGAGTCACTGTGCCCAGCCTAGAGAATTCTTAAGAAGAACCACAAAGTTCCAGTTGCCTGGGTTTCCCAGGAGGTATTATTCTAGAAATCTTCAAAAGTTAGGAGGAAGCTTTTTGGTAAGCAGTTTCCTATTATAATCTTTTTAGCTGACTGCAGAAATGTCTCCTAATCTCTTTCCTGATCACTGTGTACCCATGTTCTCCTCAGGTTCATCCCGTCCCATTGGTTGATGGTCTTGTTCTCTTGTGGATTAACTAGGACAAAGAGGTGCTTCTCAATGCCACAAACTAGGGCACTCATTTTTTGTGCCTTTTTTTTTTTTTTTTTTTTTTTTTAATTTAGATAGTGTCTTGCTCTGTAGCCCAGGCTGGAGTGCAGTGGAGCAATTTCAGCTCACTGCAAACTCCGCTTCCTGGGTTTATGCAATTCCCTTGCCTCAGCATCCTGAATAGCTGGGACTACCGGTGCACCCCACCATGGCCGGCTATTTTTTTTTTTTTTTTGTATTTTAGTAGAGATGGGGTTTCACCATGTTGGACAGGATGGTCTCGATCTCCTGAGCTCGTGGTCTGCCTGCTTTGGCCTCCCAAAGTGCTGGGATTACAGGAATGAACCACCGTGCCTGGCCTAGATAAGCTCCTTTTAAGAGCAAAGTTTCTTAATGACCCTAAGCTTGGACTTAATTATTCTTATTATAGTGTTACTTAAACACGTTTAAATATAATAGGTATAAACTGTGTGCTTCTTGGCTTTATATAATTATGTATAAGAAAAACCATTTTACAAGTTCAAGTCAATAAAAACTACAAAACCAATAAAATTTAAATTAAGATCATTAATTTAATGGACAGATGAAGTTGTTTTGTTGAAATCAAATTGCTGCTCAGCACATAAATGACAATCAGGCTCTTTTGAGTTTGTAATGCCAAAGCTATCTTGTCACTTGCTATGTCAATTCTCTCAGAATTTTCTACAATCAAACTATAGAAAAATCTTCATCAGGATTTCAAATGGTGTTGGTTAGCCTTTACTTAGCAGATACACTTCATTTGTCTAAGAAGTACACTTCTCATTAGCCTTAGACAATTGAAGGGGTGAAGCTTGATCCAGTGATAACCTGAACATATGGTATTGTGAGTCAAAAGTGAGTTATGTATGGTATTTGGCTTGTGAGTTGTTATCCAGATGATGTGCAATGCCATTATCGACAAACTTTTAGGCTACCATGCCAAACATACATGTAATTTTTCTAGGAGCTCAGTATTCAAGCAGATGTTTGAAAAATTGTCTCTTGGCCCAGTGATGGGCTGTGAACGGCTGCAGTGACGTCAAATTCTTTCTTTGGTTCTTTAGGAGCAATGACATGCAATTCCACAGGATAGTATCTTCATATACAATTAAAGTCTGGTTACTAGTAAAATACTATGTAATTTATTAAGAGTTACAATGATTTAGTGTTTATAAGGCAACATTTATTAATCCTAGGTTTGTTGGATTTTCTTTCTTCCTTTCTTTACACTTACTCCCACAGGGTGCTTGCAGATGTGAGTGGCACTTCCACCATCCTCAGAAAGGCTGCTCAGATGTTGTGAAGCTTTTTGTATGCTGCTGATCATTTTTAATTGTTACTATCCTTGGCTTTTGTTTATAATTTTTTCTCGTTTAGTCACATCGTAATCCATTTTGTCTTGTGCTGTTTAACTCTATGGTGGGTAGCAATACTTAATTTTACTACTAATTTTGTTTGTTTGTTTTCTTTTCTTTTCTTTTTTTTTTTTGAGCCAGGGTCTCTATCACTCAGGCTGGATGCGGTGGCACAATTATAGATCACTGCACTATCAACTTACTGGGCTCAAGTGATCCTTTCACCTCAGCCTCCCAGGTAGCTGGGATTATAGGTGTATGCCAGCACATTCAGCTAATTCAAAACAAATATTGGGTTTTTTTGGTAAGAGATGGGGGTCTCACTGTGTTTCCTGTGCTGGTCTCAAACACTTGGGCTCAGGAGATCCTTTGCCTTAGCCTCCCTAGTGTTGGGATTACAGGTGTATACCACCACACCCGGCCTGTCCTCTAATATTATAATAATTAGTGTCTCAGATGTGTATTGTGAATCATATGTGAATCATCTACCTCTAATCTCCTCTCCCAGATTTATTTGTACAATGTGTGACATTTCATTGCTATTATGTAATAATAGTTCCAATGGAAATTGAGAACAGTTCAAGTGATTTTTAGGGTTATTTGCCGTGTTTAAATGGATATTGGTTAAAATAGTTTCGACACCTACCATTCTAATTAGCCGGAGACCCAAATCCGGCTATTTGTCTTTGTCCCTGGCTCACTCTTAAGAAAGTCATACCTAAAAGTGAGTACTTTAACTTAGTTATCCTTATGTAAGCTTAGTCTTCGTAGTTTGTTGCTTAAAATCCCAGGATGACAGCTCACAACTTAAATAAGAAAGGACTTAGAATGGAACCTTAATGTAATTCTAGCCATAATAGGTCAGATTTGGTATAAAACTAGTACATGTTGGATCAAACCCAGATGGGTTCATTACCAAATGACCCAGAAGGATCTAATTATAGCACTTTCACATAGAACATTGTCCCATAGAATGGATTTCAACGATAGCATGGTGAGAATGTAGTGCAAATGAAAACGAGATGGATAGTTCTTTTGATGGATGAGAAATGTAGGCAGAATAAGGGCTAGAAGAAATATCATGGGGAACACAGCTGAGGACGATATAGAGAACCTGAATCTGGAGTTATTTTAAGCATTCGCCTTGAGGTATGAAAGGCAAAAGAAATGAAAAGCGAAGTCTATCAAATTTACTTGAATGTCAGAGAAGTCCCTGGCTAAAATCATTTGAAACTGTTATTTTTAAATTGGTTCAATATGTTTGGTATTATTATTATTTTTACAACTAAGTTATTTATTTTAATACTGTTAAGCACTATAATAAACCACACCTCTCAGAATTTTTTCTAGTATCTTTCAAGAATGGTCCCACGTATTTTCTGCTCTCTGGGTTATGTAAGGCCCTCAGTTGTCTACTAATTCCTCTAGGTGTATAAGTACAAAAGCATGATTTTAAGACAATAAGGGAATAGCTTTTTTTTCTCTCTCTCTCTTTTTAAAGAAAGCTACTGAGGGTTATGGGCAGCCTAACAGAACTTTGTCATATTTTATTTTATTCATATTTCCAATGTGTTTATTATTTGTGTACAATAAAAGGCCTTACCCATGAGATATATAATAGACTTTGGTAAATACAAATCAATGGAAATACTTTTGAAAAAAAGCTTAATGGTTAGTTGTGGCAGGATTTGCAGCAACTCTGGCTTTTAAAAGATTTCTACAGAGTGAAACAAACAATGTGGACCATGTGACATATATGGTTGCAACACTTTACTTTGAAAAAATGGAATTGCCAGGATGGCCTATTACACAAATCTGTTTCTGAATCTAATTTCTTAAATTCTCTTGAAGAAACAACTAGGAGATTCTTTTTCACTAGTTATTTATTTTTTCTGTGGAAATCTACATATGAATAAAAATTACGGGGTGAATAACTGAGGATGTATTAAAATAGTTTTTTGACCCTGAAGTATCTTATCTAAAACCTTACCTTTTCATTTTAGCCTCCACCTAAGATGTGCATCTGGAATGATGTTTTCTTAAATTCTTAATGGCAGTTGTTTAGGCAAAAGCTTTTGATTAATTCAGTGAATGATAACTCACACTGCATTATCTCGCTGCACTTTTTCAAAGCAGCATGGTAACAGCTATGTCCAGAGTATTGAAATTCCAGGGTAACAGGATAGGTGAATGTGTGGATTCTAGATTCGGGAACTAGAAGTGGTCAGTTGCAGCACAATCTGTCTTCTCCAAGTTTGTATACTCCCCGTATGCCCCTTCATCCATGACTAGCTGTTCCCATACAGTTTTTGCCTCTGGGATCTTTTCTGTTTATGTCCTGTCAACCGTCTCCTCTCTTGCTTGCCAACCATGTCTTCCCATTGGTCTGTTTTTCCACTAGGAGACATTTTCTTGTCTTTCTTAGTTTCTCTGTATATTGAAAAAAAGGAGACCATTTTGAACATGAATGTATTTGTACATTTATCTCCTGAAAATTAGAAAACATTTCATCTCTCCTAGACTTAAGATTCTTCACATGTAATAACAAAGTTATGTACAACTGCATTGTCTTTGTGCATATAAAAAACTTCCGAGAATTTATCCAGGACTTTGAGAAGTACAGTAATTCATTGGTTATGTCTACATAACGCACAAACATCCTGCTAGAAAATTTAGTCAATCATTCAGCTGTTTGATTGTTATGACACAAAACATTTAGATATGTTTAATTGGAAGATAACAAACAACTGTTTCTTAATATCTTTATAAATGGGCATTGTTTGGACAATAATACCGATATCTTTTTTTTTCCATTTAGCTATTGTGATTTCAGCAGACATAGCTGTGTGAGTGTAATTAACACAAAGAGAATAATTTATGTGCTGTAAGCTTATTACTGATATTTTTCTATAATCAGATTATAGAAAGTAAAAATGTTAGTTTCAGTTTAGCACTCAATTTATTTTTATACTGTTTCCCAGAATTAACAAACCCTTAAATATATGTATACACACACACACACACACACACACACACACACACTGTATATATAAAGTGATATGGATAATTCATATGATTTGGTTTTTATAAACTAAGAAAAATTTATTTTATTTTGCAGTAATATACCAAGATAGTAACTGAAAAATTCATGTTTTATTCTCTCAAAAAATGTGCAAAGTAAAGGATTTAGACAGGAAAGGGGAGGGACAAAAGAAATATTTACCTAACTTACACTTTAAAATTTACTATTTATTACGTTATTAATACGTAATATTAATAACTTTTTTGTTTGCTTGTTTGTTTTGAGACAGGGTCTCTGGCTGTCACCCAGGCTGGAGTGCAGTGGTGCCATCTTGGCTCACTGCAACTTCTGCCTCTCAGGTTCAAGCGATCCTTCCACCTTAGCCTCGGGAATAGCTGGGATCACAGGCGAGGGCCACCATGCCTGGCTAATTTTTGTATTTTTAGTAGAGATGGGGTCTCACCATGTTGCCCAGGCTAGTCTTGGACTTCTGAGCTCAAGCTATCCACCTGCCTCAGCCTCCCAGAGTGCTTCAATTACACATGTGAGCCACCAAGCTCACCAACACATTATTTTTGAATACTTATTTATTTGTTGAATCAAGTTTTAAATTTCCTTTCCTCTTTCACTCTTCCTTCCTTCTTTCCACCTGGGGAGCTTCATTCTGAAGGCTCCCATGTACATGTATATGCTTTAAATAAATTTGAATGCTTTGAGCCACACACACTTCCAAGTCCTCGACTTAGCTAGGCACTTTGCACTAACTTAACCTGGAAATATTTCTATATTTTGTTGTAGATTTTATTTTATATTTGGATGTATTTTTGATGCGAAGTTTTCTAAAGTTTTCTGAACTTATGTCTACATGCACATGCACATGCACCTCCATTATATTTGAATTAAAAAAATAATAGTGGAATCAAACAATTCATTTGGTTAATTGACCAGTTTATCCTGTCATAGATATGGAATTTCTTGGTCACTACAAGTTAAATCACTTATTGACTGTTTTTATCCTTAATTTAATTTAAGAAGTGTTCATTCAGTACCTGTTTTATACTTGAAAAGATACATGCTTATAATAGTTGATTGAACTTGGTTCAGTGTAGCCAAAACAGATCTATTATTTAAAAAAAAAACAGAAATAACATGTATAACTTTTTGTTTTTGTGATCTTGTACTTTGTCACCCATCATTACCCCATGCTTTCTAAAATGTACTTTTAATGCAAAATGTCTTATATGTAGAAAATAATTTAAAAAGTTATTGGTTAGTAGCTATTATCTGAATAACTTAAACAGCTTAAAATCGTGATTTATGTAAAATAATTAGGATTAAAATAACTTGATAAATTAAAAGCCAAAAAATTTTGTACATTAAAAATCTCCACTGTACAAATAAAAAAAATATTTTAACTCAGCATAACATAACTAAATAGTTTGGAAGTTGATATTCTTTTCGAAAATCCTTCTCTTTAGTTACTATTCATTGCCCATGTCATGTGCATATCAAAATATTTGATAAGTATTTCATTAATGTCTACACTAAATTGTTATAATAACTTCAAGGTTTATTTACTTTATATTGTTCCTTCCTTTACAGAGATAGCAACATTTATAAAGTGCCAGAAATAGAGTTGCTTCAACTGTCTGCGATTTGTGCAGTATTACTGGCTGCAATTGTGGCAAGTCTTTGAAGATAGAGGAGATTGTATACAGAATCTAGAAGAGCAATAATTAATTCACAATACATTTATTCAAGAGGTAGATTTATCTTTGCCTCTGGCACTGGATCTCAAAACATTTGTAGATGTTATTTACACACACATACGTACACACACCCATACATATA
Organism: Cacajao melanocephalus; assembly: GCA_963573385.1. NCBI lineage: Eukaryota > Metazoa > Chordata > Mammalia > Primates > Pitheciidae > Cacajao > Cacajao melanocephalus. Next base: position 168,562 of record CAUYLG010044814.1, read on the forward strand.
CATACATGAGTGCTTACATTTTTGGTCATTACAATTGGTTAAACAACAACAAAATGGAAAAATACCTCCCCTAAATTATATGAATATAATTTCATTAGTGTTTCCAAAATAAAACCAATAACAAAAACAACAAATCACTGTGCTTAATCAACACTGTAAATGTCCTCTTTTTGTAGCAGAAAGAATGAGATGCCCATTTCTTAAAGAAAGGAGAAAGAGACAAATAGTATGAAATGCTTAACCAAAGCAAATGGCTTAAATGAGCACATATTTGTTAATAAAAATAAAATAAAGATTTTACCAAAATAAAAATTCACTATTGCTAAGAAGGAACATTACGTGACCTTCCGTCTTTAGGACTTCAGCCAGAAGGAGCTTGAGCTTGGCTTCCCACTGTCAGTGCTAAAGAGATTAGTGATGTAATTGTCATTGAATCTGATGTCCTTCTGAAAAAAGAGCTAAATTTGAAATGCAAATCAGAATTTATTGAATCTTTTATGACACAGTGAAAGAATTAAAGGACTCTGGTTTATGATGAGAAGAAACGAATGATAACTGGATAAGAGCTATGTTTTTAGCAAAGTAACGAAATGAAATAAGCAATAAAATTGATTCTTTGAGGCTTCATTTTAGTATAAAAACAAATTTTTTTTACTAATATGAGGCAATTACAAAATTTAAATATCATTTTCTAGGCATGTAATAATTCAGCTAATTATTTCTCTTTTTCCAAGCCACTTACTTAATGTGCTCAAATGAAATCCATACATAAATATTCAAAATTCCCATTGTTAACACTAAGAATTGGATGTATATAAACACCACGCCTAATAATTGTAACCGTTAATTGTGCCAATAATAGTAGACATATTTGTTTTGGCTTCAGGGAATTCAAGGAGCCTGACAGACATTTTCAAGAATCTGTATTTTATTCCGCAATGCGACATTAGGATACAACACCCGTTTTGGAAAGACTGCAGTATAGAGGAAACCACTATATTATCCTGGACCTTGTTGGACTCAATCCAAAGAATTTTAGTGTGTAAGAATGTGTTTTGTAATCCAAAGGCAGAATTATATAGAGTCACTGTTAAAGGAAAACCGATTATTGTGTTTAAGCAAAAATAGCACAAAAACAAACAAAAATTCAAAAAAATCAAGGTAGATTTCTGTTGAAACAATGTGGCTTTCTAACTTGACCAGGAAAAATAAAGGATGTCATAAGATATGCCTAGTTGACTCTTTGGATTCTGTGTGTTAGTTGTGACATGGATATAGTATGCATCACATGCCGAATCTAGGCGCAAGAAATAGAGCAAGCTGTCCCCTTCTTCAAGGAACTTGTACTTTTTTTGTATGTGGAAGTAAGAAATCTCTGGAGAATAATACATGTTTTAAACTGTGATTTGGGAATAAAAGTCAATATGAGTTGAGAGAAAAGAGAAATCACCTTGGGCTGATGTTCAGCTGAGCCAGGAAGAAAGTATTGAATTTACAAAGGCAAGACAGAAAGAGAAGGTTATTTCACACAAGTGGTATAATACGTTAAAAGTGAAAAATGTGAATAACAATATTAGGTTGAATGACAATAATAATAATAGCAAACATTTACTGATTACTTGAGAGAGATTCTGTTCTAAGCACTTTACATCTACTACCTCATTTCATCATCAATCTTTGTCTTCCACATGAGGAAATGGAGTTACAAAGAAGTATGTGACTTGTGTATGGAGCTGCTGAGATCCAGGCCCACGTCACCTTGCAGCCAGTTTGCTTTCTGGGATGCAGTGACCAAATGTAAATCTTGTTGATTTTGGGAAAGAATCAACTGATTGCTGATCCAGCATAGACATCTTAGTTGATTTTATTAGCTAACGTCAGGCGTGACAATACTCTATTTTGAAATCAGATTTTTAGAGTTTTCTGGCTTCAGCCATGGGAAACTCTGATTCCCAAATATTTGTAAAAGTAAAGTTCTGGTCATATGGCCAAACTGAACAGTACATAGCCAAAGCGAAACTTATTTTGTAGTTACTTTTAGTTTGTCTATTACACTGTGTCTCTTTATTGCCCCAAAGCAAATTAAATTGGTCAGTTCAGTGGAAAAAAATCATAAACACGAAGGTTTGAAATGACCAGTTGTTTAACTAGAAAAATGGAGAAGTCTCAATTTGTAGACACAGTCTAAATGTGGAAAAATCATTAAACACTAAAACTTGAGGCAAACTTTACAAGTTCTCTTTCTAAATTAAAATCACAATTAATATTATAAGTCATTACACTATAGAGCTAGATATAAATGTAATTAATTGATGTCAGAAATATCATACAATTTAATAGAATTATTTTACTAATAGACTTGCAATTGAGACTCCTTAGTATAAAATAAGTCATTTTGATGGACTTTTTTGGGGGGAATCTTAGTAGACACAGTTAACAGGTATTATTTATTCCCAGCAATGTTTTTTTTATATACATGGGCCTAAAGGCTGAGGCAATGGGCAAGAATTTTTAAAAATAATTTGAAAGAATAAATAAATTAAATAAAATTAAAGCCACATGTTGCTTTTTTTTTTTTTTTTTGTGAGGGTTGCATTTTGACTGTTTGCTACTCCAAAGTTGGGTCTGGTTTCAGGCAATCTTGCAATTAAAGGCATATTCCTCAAATAGTCTAGGGAAGTCTCTAGAGGCATGCAGGAAGGCAACAAATGAAGACTCAACTTTGGAAGATCCCCAAGAACCTTAATCCACACAGCCCTTGATAGTTGTGAGGCATCCTGGCAATTTAAAGGGACACTTTCCCCTGAATAGGTAATTTTGAAGAGGTGTTCAGTACAATATTAGACAGTTTGTATCATCAGACATAGATTTATGTAAGGTTCCTGACAATCGCAAAACATGAAAAAAATACGGACCAATAGAATTCTCATCTGTTCTGAGAAATTGTCCAGAAAAGGCAACAGGAGACAACAATTCTATCCACCTTTCTCTTGATCACTCAGTCTAAGGAAAGAAGCAAGAAAGAAGACGTCTGGAATGCAATGTGAAATTTGTTTTAAAAAAATGCTATTATGGATTTACTTCTAATTGTTCCTTGACTGTACGATTATGTATTATGACGATGTCATAACACCAATTTTTTGATGGAATGTCAGAAACATTTCACAAGTCTATGACTTCCTGAAAACTCAAGTGCTTTTATAGCTCCTTAAAGTTACTATAATAGGCATTATTCTTGCTTTTAAATGACTGTCAGAGGGACCTACTATTATCTTGGTGCTTATATTTGAGAAACTTTTGCTCGAGCTCTTATACACCTTCATGGCAACACTCAATTTCCAGGCTCTTTTGTGGCTTCCTCTTTCTGCTTCTCATTATGTTGAACCAGCTGAATGTTTTGTCTGTTTTGATCAGCAGGGTTAGAAGTGAGCTGAATTCTGAATATTTTTCACACTGTTTTTTAGTTCTGCTTAAGAAATATTTACTGAAGCTCTGGACCCATAAAAATGAAGTGGATTTTGAGATTTTATTGATGTAATCGAAGAGGAAATATTGCTCATTGTTACTGCATCCAAAACATTTCAGAAGTACAAGCAGAGAAATATGTCTCTATCATCAGAATTTAATATGAAATCATGTTCTTCTTTTGTCATACAGAAAATTTGTCATAGATTTTATCTGCAATAAAAGCTATGTCAGTGGTGCCACATAATACATTTGTAAAGGTTAGAGATATTTTAACCCTCATCTGTGACCAGAATTATAATAGTAAGCAACCCACTGAAGCACCAACGGCAGATTAAGAGTGTAAAATTTTTCTGCAGACATTAATGCAAAACAGCATAGGAATCCACACATTGTAATGCAGTGTGGTCATTCTGAATAATGTCCTTGAAATTACAAATTTATTACATAAGTAAAAATAGATGATTACAAATTCCATCAATCTTATGTCCTTGTCACGGATTTGTGTTTTTAGAGTCCAGAGAGATTATTCTGTTGTACTGGTTAAACTCTCAAAAAGGCCTGTGAAAACATAACAGCCACATTACTTTAATGACTTCCTTTTTGAAATGTATATTGTTATAAATCATGCACAAGAAACAGTGAATTCTCAGAAACACAGGTTTTACTTATATGGATTTTAATTTCCAAAGTTTATATAATTCTCTATTTTTGAATTCTGTTTCCAAACAGAATTTACTTTCTCCTTTAATTGCACATTATATTTTTATATTAAGGGCTAAATTTCAGTTGCTAAAACTTTTCCATCAGGCAGTTTAGCAATTGCTGAGCAGCCATTGAACATATATTTAAGTCACTATATTCAAAATTAGTTCACTAAAGAACTACAATTCAGAACTGGTAGAAAAATGAAATATATATTTAGATTTTTTTTTTCCCACTGGGTATGCACCAGAATGAAATACAAATTTTGTTTAGGAAAATCCAAATAAACACTATTTTGTTTGAATAGCTCAGGCAGTGGAATTGCCTCACACTGGCTTCTGGTCATTTTATTCTAAAGTGCAGAATGTATTTTGAATACAAGACAATTTAATTTACTTGGTTTAATCCACAGTTTCAACTTTTGCCATTTCTTTGAAAACAAGTTTCATAAAAGCATCTGCAGAAGCCTTGTTTTGATTACCCCTTATCCTCTAGCCTTAGATCAGTATCAGTTTTTTTCCCTTGCTCATGATCCATTATAGAAAATACTGTAGATTTCTACAGTGCAACCAAAACTCCGCATTATGTTTGCAATATTCTGTGATATTTGTGTAGTATGAAGTAAAAATGTTTGCTTTAAGAGACATCTGCTATAAATAAAATGACAGCGTAAATTTTCAAGAGAGCTGCACAATTGCCATAAAGGCTCAAAACATGAACCTTCTAGAGTTGGTTCCAGCACTTAGTGATTTTCCAATGGGTCAATAGTGTTCACCTCGATGCTCTTGAACCCTCGCCCAACTCCTGGTTCTCCTCACCTCCCTCTCAGACCCCGAAATTGCAATGAAATTAGCCTGTAATGCTTTCAACGCCCTTGCAGATCAGCTTTCATTCTCAGGGAAACATGTGAATGGCATTAAAATATGCTTCCCATTCTCACAAAATATTTCCTCAAAATGCTTTAAAAACTCAAACCAGTTCCTTCAGACTCTGATATTATCTTTATTGAAAACCATCGGCTAGCTTAAAAGGGTTGACCATCCAGGTCATTGATATATGTATGTATATTTATTATTTAAGAAGTTTCCAGAACTCCTCATTAAAGCTCTGCCTCAGGAGAGATTTGTTAGGGAGCACAGAGACAGACTTACATTTCTTTATCCAAATTTTCCTGTCAGTGTTCTTTAAAAAACAAGTAACCAGAGTTCCCATAATATGCTCTTTTTGCATGACAAAATGTTTTCAGTTTCTTGAAATGAAGAGTTCCATAGTGGTTGTTGTCAAAAACTGACTTGAGACATCACTGTAAGAATCACAGTGACAGGCCAAAGATTTATTGAAGTTCAGAGGAGAGCAGGGACAGTTTATTTAAAATGGTCATTGAAGAATATGAGAAAATTCATTTTAAAAAGTCTTCATTGATGTCATTTATATATTTTTTAATGTAGAAAGCAAAATCAGAGCACTAAATGGTACTTTAACATTCAAAATATAAAATTCTGTAGAATAATAAATATATTATTTAAGCTTTGACCTTAATAAGGGCTCAAGGGGTTGATGGAGAAATATGTAAATTAAGGCTCATAATTTTTTTGATAACAAGAAAGGAAGTAGAACTCCTGTGAATATGTCTTCATTTATTTACTGCATATCTAGTGTGAAAGTACTTTTCAGTAGTTACAGAAATATATTTTAAATTGTTTTTTCATTATAATACCCCAAAGGCAAAATTATTTTATTGGAAAATTGATTTGCTATCAAATAAAATAAAGATAAGAGTTTAAAAGATCTAAACTAAACAAATGATAGAAATTTATTTGGCTCACAAATATTACCAGATGTCTTACTATGTATATAGTGTATGACACACACACACACACACATGCACACATGCACACATTTTAAACCTTCTCATATTTATTGCTCTCAAAAATGACTTTTTGTAACAATGGAGGAAATGTTAGTTTGCCACTTTTCAGACAGCAACTCCCCAATGCACGTAGAAATTACATACATTGTTATGACTATCAAAACCAATTGCCAAATTTTCTTTTACAAAATACATCCCCCTCTACAAATGGTTTAATTTCCCCTGTTTCTTTGAGTATTTTATCTTTCCCAATGTCCTACCCTGCAATACGTGTGAAATTTTATCAAAAGCTTTCTGATATTACCATAAATTACTGTGTAGGCAGAGCTATTGCTTACCTGTCAAGGGGGCTTTTTTTCCCTTTCTTTAGCAATTTTCTCCATTTCTTTATGTGTGAAAGGTTTTCCCTGACTTTTTTTTTTTTTTAAGTGAGGACTGTACCTTAAAGATTTTGACTTTTAGTGAGGGTCTACAATAGAAATCTGTTCATAGAATAACCTCATAACACAACAGAATAACCTCATAACTCAACAGAGTGAAAAGAAAATATTTTTTTAAAAAAACAAGTATTTGAAGAAACTAATTTCTGTATAGTAGGCCATATCACTATGTTGAATAAGCAGATTTATTGTGTTTAATGTATTTTTCTACCATTTTAAAGTTCATTTTGGTTGTATATTTTACATGCAATGAATGTTTATTTTTCTAGTTATTTTTACATATTTTATAATGATGTTTCATTAGTAGTATATGGTAAATGTTAATGTTTTTATAAAAATTATTTTCTCAAGCTCTACTGTACCTTATTAGTCATAATTTTTGACAACCATGCAATTATCTTTTTTATTGTGTGCATTCTTAAAAAACATTCAGGTTTAATTGGATGAGTATTCTGCTTTGGAAAGAAGTTATGATGGTATTCTATTACAGACTGTATAATCTGGGAAGAAGCTGAATATTGTTTTATTCTTGCCATAGGCAGGAATGAACTGAAATTTCTATTTCAGACAGTGCAGGGAAAAGGTCACTTTGGAAAGATGGTCATGATAACGGAATATCTAGAAACGACTTTAAAGAAGTAAATTATAAAGACCTTGGTGTTGTACCTGGGGACTCATCACTTGACTGGAATTTTCTGTTTCACACCAAGACTTGTCCTGCCATATTTCTAATTTTACATAAATGGCACCTCAGACATATTTTAAAATCCTTTACAGAAATTAGACAATCAATTCTTCCCTCTACAGCAAGCATATATTAGCCTTAAAGCAGACCAAAATGCAAAATAAAAAAATCTGCTTTTGAATCTATCCATATTGAAATCTGTGCAGCATATAAAAAAGTTCATGTTTATCACCAGAAGACCATGTATGGCAACAGCAGTTAAGTTGTTCTCAAAGGCAACAACAAAAATAATAAACAATGACAACAAACAAGACCCAGGGATTGTCAAACTTCATTCTTAAATGGTAATTTTCTTTTCAGGACAACTACTCATATAGATGCATTCACTCTGTCACCATAAATCATTAAAAAAAGCTTGCTTCTTCTTTCTCTCTTTCTTTCTTTTTTTTTTTTTTTTTTTTTTTTTT